>CM053510.1:102385540-102416392 GCA_028627145.1 Eidolon dupreanum | reverse complement strand
GGTCCCCAAAGAATATAGTATGCACCTTCCAAATAAGGCAGCTTGAACAGCATGCTCTACATTTTTGTTGACATCATCTTCTTTCTTTTCTTTTCAGAATGCGAGAAGATAATGCTAGAGTCTATGAAAACGTGGGTCTGATGCAGCAGCAGAAAAGTTTCAGATGAGAAGACCCGCTGAGGCTTCAGCACAGAAATAGGTATTTAATGGAAGCGCTGTCTCGGTCAATTGTTTATAGCATTTGTGGCATTTTTAAGCAGACGAATCATTTGTGTTTCAGCATAGTGTATCATAATCAAGTTATGCAAATCAACCTCCTTTTTCCTCTCCCTATACTTCTTTGCTCATTAAGCATTAAAACCAAATGCAGAATTAATTCTGAAGGGCAAGGTTAGCACTTATTATAGAGAAGCGGTTGATACTGGTGAGGCAACAACAAGTATCACCGTTCTTGCAATTTCTGTTAGAGTTGGTTAACCCAAGCTGTGCTGGGAGATGGTCTGTTAGGGGTGTGGGAAGCATGGGAACACAGCACAGGATGGTTGGAGTCAGGACGCCTGAATTCTCATCCCAGTTGACCTCTGACTGGGATGTGACACGGGACACTGGACAACCCAGGCCTCCAGCTGGCTCCACTCCTCATTTATTCCAGCTCCGTTGCTAGAAATTCATCTGCCTTGCATGTCTCCTCCTGGTCTTTTTAGGCAGTGACCCATGTGTGATGTATGTTTTAAAGATAAGTTAGACACTCATAGTTTTAGCATTTCATGTCAAAATTCTCATTTCAATTAGTATATTTAAAAGCTTTAAATCTGCTTTAAAATGATTTAATGCCTTGCTCAACTTTTAGATTTGTGCTCCTTAAAAATTCTAACATTTCTTCCCCAGATATGGACTTAATCCTCTTCGTAAAAAGATCAAGAACAGATGCAAGAAAGTTTAAGTGAAGAATGAACTTGAATTTCAAAGGCTTGCATTGTGGTCAGCTACCCTTCGATAAGCAAAATTTGAAACCATTTACAGACCACTGTATTCTAACCCAACAATACCTGATTTCCAGTTACTCATTTCCTCAGATAAGAAGAAATCATCTCTACAATGTAGACAGTGTTATATTTTATAGAATTTTATTTTAAATTGAGGAAGCAGTTAAATCGTGCCCTATATTTTGCAGTTGGTGGTGATTCATATTCTAGGTATTGGCATTCTTTTCTTTTCATAACTTTAACAAATTTAATTTTCCCCCTCATTGTGGGGGTTAATAGAGCACTTGTTAGAGGAAAAATGGGGAAAATTAAGTGACAACATCCTACAGCAGTGAGAACAATGTCATTTATCATCACTTACTCAGTAGTGGATAATTCCTTTTCATAGCTGGTGTTTTTGGCTAAATGATAATTCAGCCAGTGCCCCAGACTATCAAAAGTTGACTGTCTTCCTTTGCATTGCCATTAAAACACCGTGGGGGAAAAAGATCATGGGAACTTAGGATAAAAGGCGTGTTTTCTTCTTGGCAGATGACCAGTTACTATTCAGCCTATTGACCGAGAAGGTTGTGGTGGGGAAACATTTGCCATATTTTTTCATTTGAATAATTGTCTTGTATTTAGAAAAAATGCATCTGTGAATAAACCAGTATTTTGGTTATCAATTGTTGACAAACCACCCCAAAACATAGTGACTTAAAATGACAGTTCTTTTTTTTCCTCACTGTTGTTCAATCTGGGCTGGGCTCAGCTGAGCTGCTCCTCTGCTCATCTTGCTGGTGTCGCTTGCTGTTGTCACTCTTGCTGGTTGGCAGGTTGGCTGAGACACTGGGATGGCTCGGCCTCTTTCTCTGCACGTGGTCCCCAGGTCTCTCCACGTGATCGCTCCAGGTGGCCTCGCCAGCAAGGTAGCTGGATGGATGTCTTACACGGCAGCTCCGAGCTCCCTGGAGTGTAAAGCAGTAGTGGCCAGATCTTCCTAAGACAAACCCAGAAGTGTCGCAGCATCACTTCTATTGGCCTCTATTGATGAGAGCAAGTCACAGGCCCAGCACAGAGTCAGGAAGAGGGGACTACACGAGGGCACGAAGTGGAGGTGTGGTTCATTGGGGGTCCCCAGTAGACAGACTGTCAGAACCAGTACCATGGAAAAACAACTGTTATTGGCAAAAGTGGAAGCTGCTAGTGACCTTGGGACGCTGAAGCTGCTTATGATAGCTGTGTAGGCTGGAAGTCAGACTGAGAAAGAGAGGGCCTTCAAGAGGTGTCCTATACCAGTTCCGCTGGCTCTTAGCGTCTTTTCTGAACCCTCACTTGGGAAAACTGGTCTCAGAAGGATAGGTATGTTTAGGGGGGCAGAGCATTTGAAAGCAGAACCACCCATTACTGTGGCACCCGCAGAGGGAGGCGACTCTGGTGCTTTCTTCATGCCACTGGCGTCAGTGGGGCCTCCACGCATGCGTGCACTCAGGCTGCAGTGAGCAGGAGCGGTCCTGAGGAGGCTGCTCATCAGCTTGAATTAGCCGTAGCTCATTTTTGTTTTAACCAAGCAGAAAGATTTGCTAACGTCCTACCTGAAGTGCCTTCAAAAACATCCCTTTTTGCCCGGTGTGTTGAATCATCGTTTGGTGAGTGTATTTCAATTAAAGTATCATTGGCTGACTTTGTGAAGATAATAAAATGCTACGGCAGCTTTGCCATTAAGTTATGGTCTCCTTTCTGGAATTTTTCTTGCTTTTGCTCCTGAAAGGAAAGACTAGATCCAGAACTGGCAGTAGCTCCCTCCTGAGGTCTTTATCTCCCTTGAAACCCTGAGGTCATTTTCACAGACAAAATATATAGTGTTCCCCCACCCTCATCTCCCCATCCATTGAACTTAGAATTGTTTCAGAACACAGGTGTGGCCTGAAGGTCATTACCTTTTAAGAGGAATGTAAATGACTACTCTCTTCTTTTCTCGTCAAGCCCGAATAGAGAGATTCCAGTTCAGTATTTGCAATAAGAATCTTGAATCCTGTTCTTTTTATTGCATGTCACATTGAATGGTTGGTTCTCTATTTTGCCTCGATTTCCGTGAAAATGTTTTGACTCCGGACTTTGGGGCCAAAGTCTTTCACCAGCATACAAGGGTTTGATGGTACAAATACACCTGCTGCATTAAGTCTCTGCCTGTAGCATCAGATCACTTGCTTTTACCCTTGGTGGGTGTGCGTGTCGAGGGGACACCTGATTTTGGTTAGCTCTTGTTTGTTGCAGGACACTGATGTATTTAGATTTCCCTCCATGAAGTGAGCAAACTTACTTCAAGACCAGATTATAAGAGTCCCTAGGTTGCTAAGGTTTGTCATGTGTTTGATGAAAGGTGATTGCAGGTTCTCAGATGAGATTTCTCTGTGTAGGATGGAATCAGGCAGAGGGGTGGTGAAGATGCGGGGAGCTCAAGGTGTGGATTTAAAAAATTATGGAAATGAAAGTTCCAAAGAGGTGGTTTCTGAGTAAGTCAAAGGGTCCAGAGCCAGAGCAGTCAGTAAAGAGTTGAATCGGGTTACCTGGAAAATAGATATGAGAGACACAGGTACACAGTCTGCTTCTGGGTTGCCGTGGACATTAAATTTGCACAATATCCCATAGCTGGTTGAGTATTTTAAAATTATAAGCATAAGGTTTTATATTTGGGGTGAAGAAATTATCTGGATGTGATATTGGGGTTTTTTTAAAAAGCAAAATTTCAGTCTTAATAGCTCTTATAAAAAATAAGGCACCTCATATCCGGTGTGTGGCCCTCCTGAAAATTGTGGTCATCCCTCCGGTTGAAATCAGTAACTTTTCAAATGTAGCTAAATGGGGATGAGAAAATACATATACAACTTTCTTGGTGTTTTGCATTCTTGATGGAGCCCAGTTGCTTAGGAATGGCCAGGAAAATCATCAAGATTACTTTTAGGGGTTATTTTACTGGGGATTTTAAGAACTAATATAAAGTCTTGGGTTATTTCTAGTTCAGGGGAATGTGGAAAGGTATGCAATTGTGAAGTGTTTTATTGTAGCTTATTAACCTATAAGGGAAACTTAGACTGTAGACATAAGGTCAAACCCAGTGCAGTTTTTGTTTTCTGTGTGTCATTGGGGAATAAAGTTTTATATAGCAAGCACATGGCCTCCCTGATTTCATGATGCCTTTATTAGGATCTGTATCATCCCTTAATTTTGTTGAAAAAATTTTCCCTTCTTCCTCTTGAAAAGTAAGTTCCAAAATATAGTTTATTGTATCTTCCATCATTAAAAAGTTTGTTCCTTTTTACTATGGGCAGTTCAAACAAGGCAAAAATATTAAACAGTCGGTTTAAGTGTGTTGTATAACTTTGCTGTATATCAAACTAATTTTTATAAGTTTTCATCCTAAACCTCAAATCATGTAATTAATAATTTGCCTGTTTATTTATGACCTAATTGTGATTCTTTTATTAATAAAAGCTAATGGAAAAGGATCCTTTATTAAGCTGATGAGTAGACCTACATTTAATTTTCTTGCAGTATATGAAGTATTGTACCAGAGTATTAAAAGATATGTAATATTTTATTGATAAATCTATCCTTTAAAAGGAATACATTTAGGATGTCATCATTTTGATGTGAATCATGTAAATGTTGATAATATGCACTGTTTATTATACATTTAGTGTTTCAAGAGATTCACTTAATTGCCTTTTTGCCCACGTATATTATGTAGTCTATTTGCAATTGTTTTTAAAAAGTGACATTAAAAGAATAGTTTATGTAGAGAAACATTAGTGGATGTTGTCTCCCCACCTGTATTTATGGGTGTTAGTTCAACTGCTTTGCTAGTTGCAAAGCCATATTATCAGAGTAAAAGTGTATTTGTAAACTGTATGGGAACTAAAAATTAGGAATAAAACCATTTTCTTATATTATGGTATTTGTCATTTACTTCATCAGAAATGTCCAGGAAAACTTGAATTGTGGGTCACTCAACCTCTTTGTTGCTCAACACTGGCAAAATATTGACAGTTAGCAGCTCTTATTTAGAAGGCAATTTGGAAAACAGAATGAATGAATCAGCTCCTCAAGCATTTATTAAGTGCCTACTCTCTGAATAGCTTTGGGAGACAGAAAGGGAATTCTTTTTGGAAGAACTTATAAGTAACGAATAAAAAGTGTGTCTGTAAAATACACAGGAAATGATTATACATGTAATGTGAATAGTATCGGGTGGGGATATGAAGAAAGATACAATAGGAGAGCTGTGGAGGTGTGAATTATGTGCTATAGGACGTCAGCTCTTCCCTATAGAATAGGTTTAGCCTACATGAACTACAGCCATTTGCAGCTTCTGACAGCGCTGCGTTAACATTGGCAGAAAGAGATTTTATAAATAAAACAGGTAGTTATTAAGTTTTCTCTTGTGAATCTCGGGAATGATTTGTTATTTAAACTGTGAAACACCATTGCCTTCCTCCTTCCTTTCAGTCTTGGTGGAAGTACTTATTGCATATAATCAGATGCAGCTGGTTTAGTTGGTCAGCCCAGCCACCTATCCGTTCAAAAAAATATCGCACATCTTCAAAATGCAAGGCACTGTACCTGTGCTGGACACAGGAAAAACAGTGACTTAAACAGGTATGATGGTCGTTGCCATGGTGGCGACTTTCTAACAGGGGAGCTAAGCCTTGTGCAAGTCAGAAGACAGCTGTACTTGGGATGAACACTACTGAAGAGGCAGGGTGCCAAGACAAAGCAGGAGAGACCAGAATTAGACATCTGATTTCAGATGGGACAAGCGTTCTGAAGCGGGGTTGAAGGTGCATGTCATGGGAACGGAATCCTACAGGTGATGACGTCTGCTGGGTTTGCATCTCACGGTGCTGAATGTTTACTCCCTCGCATTTCAGAAGAGGTGCTGTGTACACGTTTGGCCTGTTGATGCCTTGTTCCCCATAAGCCTTCCTGAAGTCCTGGGGGTACATTAGAGGGCAGTGACCATATCATGTTTTTGATATGTCATGAAAGAACCTTCTAGTTCTATAGTTTCTACTCACAAGAAAAATCCCCATAACAGATCGATCGTGGACAGAGCTAAGGGCTTATTCAATCTGGTCGTCTTGTAAATGAAAAACTTCTGTAGAAAGTACGTATGTATTATTGGGTCGCATTACCTGTGTGCTTTGCTGCCACCCACTCGCTTTGAGGTGTAGTGAAAAAGGACCGTGGACTCCAGTGAATGTTTTTTTTCCAGGTGCAAAGAACTAAGCTTCCACACACTGAATTTGCAAAATGGTCATGAGTTGGAAATAGAAATTTGCTATTTTATCAATAGCAGTGGTTACAAATGAGTTGATATTCATGTCATTTGAAGTCAGACAACTTAAATCTTGATATAAAATACAGCTACTAAAATAAGGGTTATAAGAGAGCAATAGATTACTGCAAAGCCTTTGGGCATTTTATGGACGAAGGAATTGCATGTGCTGCTCAGACTTGTCATCTGTACCTGGTAAAAGAGTTGCACTGGACTGGAAGGAATTTGGAGTCCCAATTCTCTTTCATCCAGCAAAGATTAAATCTCCACTAGGGGCTAGGCACTGGGAAATAAAACAGTCCCTACCTTTGAGGAGCTTAATGTAGTCAAGGAGATGGATGTAAATCCAGAAAGTTATAACTTGATTGGAGTAGTGAATAATAAAGGTATCAACTGAAATTTATGGTTACATAGAGGAGTGAATTATAGGGGAGTTAAGAATTCAGCCATGGGGGTCACTTGAGCTTATTCTTGACCAGTGGGGAACTCTGTGTGTGTGTGTGTGTGTGTGTGTGTGTGTGTGTGTGTGTGTGTAGAGTGAGAGAAAGAGACTTCATTTTCTGTGGGTTCCATCAAGGCCAGTTTTTCTGGATCTCTTTCTAGAAATGGCAAATAGCAAGGCAAATAGCTATTTCTCTGTTCGACTCTTGCTTCTCCATTCATCTCTGAACAATGGAGAATAATGCTCTTCACCTGATGGCCTTTCTAGTGCTCTTGGATGCATTTTGCAACAAAACGTAGTGCATATTTTAGTGTTTCCATTCTCCATGCACCTTTAATGCATTTTTAACCAGTTCTGGATGGAATTTGTCGAATAAATTCACTGTTTTTGGTAATCTAGGCCCTTGTTGCTAGGACTTCGTAATATAATTTAGAGTGTACATTATGGTTTGGAATAAGCCATTTCATTCTGAATGTAATCTCATTTTTCAAGGGAAAAATCAAGTTCAAGTTCATGTTTAGGGCAAAAGATCTTTTGCACTGTTTTTATATAAATTCACAAAGTCAATAGAGTTAAATTGCAATTTGATTTTACAATTAATAAATTTTCTTTACTAAGAAAGATAATGTTATATTCCATCGGGACTATTCTAGAAAATTCAGGTGATCTAGGCCCCAGAGTTTTAGCAGTTTGGCCTAGTGGTCTTCCAAGTGACAATATTTGCATATGGTCTCCTTAATTCAGTCTTGTATGCTTGTCTTTATTTTAAACTTTTTTTTTATTGTGATAAAATATATAAAACTTAAAACTGACCACTTTAACCATTTTTAATAATACGATTTAGTGGCATTAAGTATTCACATCATTGTACAATCATTGCCAACATCCATCGCCAGAACTATTTCATCAAATGGAAACTCTGTACCTATGAACCAATTTGTCTTTGTTTTAAAATTTTTGTCCCTACTTAGGCTTAAAGCTCTTCTGAATTCTAAAATTTTGTGTATATTTTTGAATAGGTAATACGTTCGCTTAGGACAAAATGTCAAAGATTCAAAACAATATCCAGTGGGAAATCTCTCCTCCATATTTCTCTCCCATGAATGGTGTTTCCCAAAATACCCTGATGACTTTGAACCTTGATCCCCGATGTAAAAGTACTGGTTCCAAGGACTTTTACATTGGTTACTCAGATAGGTATGCTGAATTGTGTCCCTAATGAGGCTGAATCTGGTTATATTCTGATCAGCCTGTTTCCCTACACCTTTATTTGATTATCATTTTGTCATACTTGCACCCTTGTTGGTCTGATAGCTGAAAAATGATAGTTCAATGTACTTAAACTTGCATTTCTCTTTTTTAAATAATCTTTTAATTTTTTAATTACAATTGGCATACAATATTATTTTAGTTCTGGGTGTACGACATAGTGATTAGACATGTATATAACTTACAAAGTGATCCCCCTGATAAGTCTAGTACTTATTTGACAATATACATAGTCATTACGATGCTATTGACTATAGTCCTTATGCTATACTTTACATCTCCAGGACTATTTCATAACTACCAATTTGTACTTCTTAATCCCTTCCCCTTTTTCTTCCACCTTCCAACCCACCTTCCATCTGACAGCCATCAAAATATTCTCTGTATCTATGAGTTTGTCTCTTTGTTTATTTTGTTCTTTAGATTCCACATGTAAGTGAAATCTTATGGTATTTGTCTTTCTCTGTCTGACTTACCCCACTCAGCATAATACCATCTAGGTCTATCCTTGTTGCAGATGACAAGATTTCATTTTTTTTTATAGTTGAGTAATATATTGTACATATGTACCACCTTTTCTTTATCCAGTCATCCATTGATGGACACCCAGGTATCCTCCATATCTTGACTACTGTAAATAATGCTGCAATAAATACATGGATTCTCATGTCCCTTTAAAGTAGTGTTTTGAATTTGTTCAGATAAATACTCGGAAGTGGGATAACTGGGTCCTTAAAGTCTTGTTATAGCCTTTGTTTTAAAGTCTGTTTTATCTGGTATAAGTATTGCTACCCCAGCTTTTTGTTTGTTTCCATTTTCATGAAATATCTTTTTCCATCCTTTTAGTCTGTGTGTATCTTTCAATCTGAAGTGAGTCTCTTGTAGGCAGCCTATGTAAGGGTCTTGTTTTCTTATCCACTTAGCCACCCTATATCTTTTGATTGGAACATTTAATTCATTTACATTTAAAGTAATTGTTGATAGATACGTAGTTACCATTTTATTATTCTTTTTTAAACAAATTTTTTTTAAATTTTTCTTCTTAAAGAAGTCCCTCAAACATTTCCTGTAACACTGGCTTGGTGATGATGAACTCCTGGGAAGCTCTTTATCTGTCCTTCAATTCTAAATGATAGTTTTGCTGGGTAGAGTAACCTTGGTTGTAGGTCCTTGCTTTTCTTCACTTTGAATATTTTGTGCCAATCCCTTCTGGCCTGCAGAGTTTCTGTTGAGAAATCAGCTGACAATCTTATGGGGGTCCCCTTGTAGGTAACTAATTGCTTTTCTCTTGCTGCTTTTAAGATTCTCTTTTTGTCTTTAACCCTTGGCATTTTAATTATGATGTGTCGTGGTGTGGACCTCTTTGGGTTCATCTTATTTGAGACTCTCTGTGCTTCCTGAGCTTATGTCTGTTTCCTTCACCAGGTTAGGGAAGTTTTCCATCATTATTTCTTCAAATAGGTTTTCAATTCCTAATTCTCTTCTGGTACCACTATGATGCGAATGTTAGTATGCTTGATGTGATCCCAGATGCCCCTTAAACTATCCTTTTTTTTGGATTCTTTTTTCCTGTTGCTGTTCCGAATGGGTATTTTCCACTACCTTTTCTTCTAAATTGCTGATTCAGTCCTTTGCTTTATCTAATCTACTGTCGATTCCTTCTAAGGTATTCTTCATTTCAGTTATTGTATCCTTCATTTCTGATTGGTTCTTTTTTATGTTTTCTATATCCATTTTTATATATTCTATCTCTTTGTTAAATTTCACACTGAGTTCACCTACTCTTCCCCTAAGTTCATTGAGCATCCTTATAACTAGCGTTTTGAACTCTGCATCTAGTAGTTTCCTTGTCTCCATTTTGTTTATTTATTTATTTTCTGAGTTTTGTTCTGTTCTTTCATTTGGGATACATTTCTTTGTCTCCCTATTTTAGCTGCCTCTCTGTGTTTGTTTCTATGTATTAGGTAGAGCTGCTAGGTCTCCTGGTCTTAGTAGAATGGCTTTATGTAGTAGGTATCCTGTGAGATCCAGGGGCTTGGTCTCCCTGGTCACCTGAGTCTGGTGCTCCAGGTATGTCCCTTGTATGGGTTGTGTGTGTTCTCCTGTTATAGTTGAGCTTTGGTTGTTGTTTGCACATCAGTGGGAGGGAGTAACCCTTGGGCTGATTGGTAATGAGGACTGGCTGGTGACTACAGTGGAGGAGCTGTGCTGACCCTACAGAGCTGGATTTGTTTTAGCAGGACTCTGGTGCCTTCCCAGTCTGCCCTTTGGGTGTGTTATCCTTGGATGTGGCTCTGGGTGGTACTCCAGCTCAAACGAAAGACAGCTACTGGGTATACAGGTTGCTGCCTCCTGGGACAGGACCCACTGTAGGCAAAATTTGGCTTTGGCCTGTGCCCAGAATGGGGCCACCTGGCATGGGCCACCATCCAGAGATTGCTGCCAACCGTGCTGGGCTTGAATGTGCTTTGAGAGGCCAAGCGACAAACCAAGGTAAGGCTTGAGGCTGCTCAGCAAGAGATATAGGGCACACTGAGGCCAGATGCTGCTTGTTTGGGTTCTGTGAACCTTTGAGAGGCTTTAGGAAATTTTGCAGCATGAGCCAAGACAGGCCGCTTGTATGAAAAAGCCACTGGAAGCGGCTTGTGTGGCCCGGCAAGTTGGGTGGGGTGGGGTCTTAGGGAATTCAGGGCTGGGCAGCTAGTGTTAGCTGGTTAATGGAAACTCAGATATGACAGCTGCCTGGGTCTGCAAGTCAGGCATGGGAGGGATCACCAAAGGAACAATGTCCCCTGCCAGCACTTCTCTCTGTCCCTTCAGCAGAGCCCTTGCCCTGAAACCAGACAATTCAGTTCCTCCCCATATGCCCCGCTGCCCCAGCGTTGGAGCTCAGAGCGAGTCCATCAGCGGGTAAGTCTATGCACGGGCCCTTTAAGAAAAATGCCTGGGACTCCCACAGCCCTCCTTCTCGGTCAGCCACATCCAGATGTTGTGGGGGCTTCTCTTCCTGGCACTAATGTCTGGTGTCGGCTGGGACCCCTTGTTCCTCCTGGGGGACCTCTGCAGCTGAGATGTCCCTCCAGATTTTTAACTATCACATGTGAGATCAACCCATTCCATGTCTCCGCCCCTCCTGCCAGTCCCAGGGTGTCCCCTTCTGTGTGTCCTTAGTTGTAGGACTTTCATTCAGCTATATTTCAGGCGATTTTCAATGATGATTGTTCTATAGTTGAGTGTAATTTTGATGTGGTTATGAGAGGAGGCAAACATAGCATTTACCTACTCTGTCGTCTTGACTGGACAAATTTGCATTTCTCTTAAAAGTGAGGTGAGCATCTTTTTGACTGCTTTGTACATACCTTTCTGTGAACTCTTTATATCTCTTGACCTTTGTTTCTTTTGAGTTCTGGATCTGTCTTGTTGTTTGTTTGTTTTTCTTTTTTCTTTTTTTTGAGTTTAGGAATGAAAACATTTAATTCTCAACAACTAATGGACATGACTGGAATTACTGAGTCACCAAGATCAATTTCTATAAAATGTTCCCCTATAGGTGCATGTGGGATACACCTGTCTGAGTTGTGGTTTTGGCCTGCTGTGATTGTAATTCTCAGTGGGGATGAGGAGAAGATTGGGAAACACATTCTCAGCACCCCAGAGTGCCGAAGCTACCATAGGAGACCAGTCCTAATTATTGTGGCTAGGGAGTTGAGAATTACTTCAGATTTTCTTTCAGATTCAAAAGTGCCAAACAGTATGCATGCATGCATGCATGCCTCCATCCATTCTACCACTTATTAATGAGTACAGTGATTCAGGCATCAGGCAAGGTGCTATGGGGAATACCAAACAAATACCTCTCTCAATCTCTGTCGTAAAGGACTTTATGGCCCATTTAGGGAAAGGAGACACATAGGCTGAATACAAGATGGAAAATAAAACTGCTATGCATGAGGCCTGGATCAATCTAAGAACAAGGAAATGATAATATTACACCATTTACTAAATGATGGTTATGTGCCACTATTGGAGGGTTTATACAGATCATTTCTAAATCTGCTAGATAGGTGCCTTCCCCTGTCTGTTTTGCTCACTGCCAGGGAATTGCATCACTAAGAATTGCATACGCACCTGTGTTAGTCCCCTGCTGTTGCTATAGCAAGTTAATACAAATGTATGGCTTTAAACAACACAAACTTATTATCTTACAGTTCTGGAGGTCAGAAATCTGAAATGGGTTTCACTGGGCTAAAGTTAAGGTGTTAGCAGGGGATCATTCCTTCTGGAGGCTCTAGGGGATAATTTATTCCTTTGCTTTATCTAGTTCTAGAAGCTTCTCACATCCTTTGCCTCCTGGCCTTGTCCTTCATCTTCAAAGCTAGCAACGGTCGGTCACGTCTGACATTCCTCTGACATCATTCTAATTCTGACTTTCCTGCTTCCCTATTTCACTTATTAAGGACCTTGATGAATACATTGTGTCTATCCAGATAATGCAGAATAATGTTCCCCATCTCAAGATCCTTAATCACATCTGCAAAGTCCTCTTTGCCATGTGAAGTACCGTATTCACAGGTTACAGAGATTAGGATGTGGACATGTTTGGGGACCCATTATCCTGCCTTCCACAGCACCCTTAGGCCTCAGGACACAGGGATGGAGGACAGCATTCCTGGGAGCCATGGTGTGGTGAGGTCCCCAGCAAGGAATTGCAGGCAATGGTAGGGCTCAGCAGGAAAGGAAGAAATACCCTGACTGCTCTCTCCTCCTGCCCTTTGATCTCCTGCTACTGCCTCCCAATGGTTCAACCTATTGACCCAACCTCCCATTGGCCCAATCCATCTACAAGCCAGAGTGCCAGAGTGTCCAGATTCTACAGTCTATAGGGCAGAGAATGGATCTTGGGTGAGGACTGGGCAAATGAAGAATAACAAGCCTATCAGAGCCTCACAACTCAAGATGGTGTGTGTGGACCAGCACCATCAGCATCACCAGGGACTGCTGGAAATGCAGAGTCTCAGGCTCTATTCAGCCCCACTGTATCAGAATTTGCATTTTTTACAAGATCACCAGAGGATGTATAGGCACATTTGTAGGTTGAGACAGGCTGCACTGGAAGATTTCCATGTGGGTATAAAGGTTGTCAGAAATTATACCTCTGCCGGGTCAGTTTGTGCCTGTAAACAGATTTGAGACTCACTTGGCATCACAAGAAGAGCCACAAAGAGTAAGACAAATGCAAAGATTGGAGCTCAAAGAACAAGGCAAGTGTCACCGCACAACATCTTGAAAACAGCTTCAGATATTCTTAGACATCACACCTACCCAAACCGAGTTTGTGAAATCCCAAGCATATGTTAGATCCATCTAATGATGGAAGAAAAGGGGGCAAAAAATTAAAGGAAGTAAACTCTAAAAGTCTGTTCTGGAGGTGGCAGATGTCTGGGCCTTGATAGATTTCTAGACTTGGTAAGTTTTTTTTTTTTTTCGTATTTATTCATACATGTCTGATGGTTGCTTTTGATATTATGATTATTTTTTTCTTCTTAATAAAGTCAATTTCTTTCTTTATAAAGGGTTGATTCCCCCAAGTGTTATTCTGTATGAAGGCTTTAGAAAATGTCTAAAGGTTTGGACAAAAAACTCCTCAGCTTTAGCCTCACAAATGATCTTCTAGCAGGGCTCTATTGTAAATCGATTTATTTTGTTTAATACCTTTTCCACATTTGAAAATGAGCTGAAATCCTTCTTTGGGACCATGTAATTTCTATCTTTAGATTTAAGAATAAACCATCAGTTTCCCACTAGGGAGTAAGTTAAAATATACATTTTGGTTTAGGGTGTTGACTATGTTTGCGTTTTAGGCTCCAAGTTGAGATGGAGCACTTTGTTCTAAGCATGTTGATTAAGTGGGAAAAGCAGGACTTTGGACGCTCACAGGCTTGGGTTCATTTCCTGACCTTGGACAAGTCAGTGAAGGCCCTTAATCCTCAGATTCCTCCAGGAAAATGGTGGTAATGGCACTACCTTGTTGGGAAGGGTTGTTGAGAAGTTTAATGGCAGTGGATGACCTGGCATATAGTAGGTGCTCAGTAAACACCTATATTCTTTCTCCAGGGCTTAGGAATGTCTTGCAGGCCCTTGATGTAGCCTGCTCCTGTGTTCTATGAATTTACCAGTTGATGACAGATAGCAGAGAAGCCATGAAAAAAATTCATAGATTGCAATAGCATTACCTCATCCAAGAGATCATTGTTGAGCAAAAACCCTTTTACTTTTATTGTAATTAGTATTGGAAATCCTCAACTAGCTTTCCTCTCTGGTATGGCATGCAAAACTTCATTCAGACACACTTGGGAAGTGCAAATATTTTTATTCGCCAGCGGCTTTTAATCTTTGGAAGAGAAATAGGGTGATCATGTTCTCTGCTTTGGATAAGGGGAAAGTTGCTGTGGTTTAGAAAGAGAGTGATTAGAAAGAGGTGAGATAGGGGAAGGCTGAGAATAAGGACCTGGTCACAAGTCTTCCCTGTGTGACTTTGGTGAATGACTTAAGCTTTTGGAGCCTCAGTTTCCTTCCTGAAGAATATATATTGCCTGTGCAGCTGTGGAGTTAAATGAAGACCCTCCCCCACGTGCCCCTCCACAGAAGAATGAATGGAGTTGATGGTGGTGTTCTCCATTCACTGAGTTACAGCAGAGGGAAGGAGTTGAACACGTCAACAGGGGTAAATCGTACAAACAAAGGGACAAGCAAATCATGGAAGAATATGAACAGGATGGGCCCATTCATTTTGCATGGTCAGCAATATGCAAAAACAAATAATACAATGTTTGGTGGAAAAAACTCATTCATGGTAAAACTGTAGAGTATGGGACTGATAACCCCTACCTTCCAGAGTGTTATTCCTGTGGCATAAAGAATAGAAGAGGATGGGTGAGGTGAGAGAGGGCAAATGGGGTTCTGTGGCTTCAAACATGTTTATTTTAGCTAGTTTCCCCCATGTTACTATTTTGTAGATCTTATTATGTAAGATATTCACATTATAAGAGAATATATTCCATATATTTTTATGGATTTTATAACATTTTGTAATATGCTTATATTAGAAGATTCTATGTTCCACATATTCTTTCGAACATCTGAAATTTTTCAGGATGAAACGTTAAAAAGATGAACTAAGGTAATAAATGTGACAATCACCTTGTAAGTAGAAAGCGTGTTGCCAGAGTTGGCTCGTACAACAACCAGCGTTAGCATTGATGGAGTGATGACTAGACGCAGGCACCATGCCAGGGGCTTGGCAGGCACTCTCTTATTACATCCATACAACCACCAGACCAGGTATTATTATCTTCATTTTACAGATGAGTAAATTGAGGCATTTAGCCAACACACATCAAGTGCCAGGTGACCATACTGTTCTACTTGCATTATCTTATTTCATCTTCCAGCAACCCTGTGAACTACACTGAAAACACAACTTTCAGCCAGGGGTTGGCAAACGTCATCTGTACAGCGCCAGGTCATAGGTATTTTGTGTTTTGTGGGGCATACGATCTTTGTCATGATGGCTCGACTCTGCTCTTGGAATGTAACAGCAGCCAGAGAGACTGCATAAGTGAAATAGTGGGGCCTTGTACCGATGAAACTTTATTGATGGGCACTTATGTTTAGATTTAATTTGATTTTCACATATCACAAGGTATCATTTTCCTTTCGATTTTTCCCAACCATTTACAAATGTGAAATTTATCTTAGGTCAGAGGTTATAAAAAAATAGGCAACAGGCTGGATTTGGCCTGTGGGCTCTTGTTTGTCAATTATGACTCTAGATCATCAGTTCTTGGGGGCAGGAAGCTTGTTGACTTTGTTCAGCATTGTATACTCAGCTTCTGGCACACCATCAGGTGCTCAGTACACGCTTGAGGAATGAATGAGTGTGTGTGTGTGTGTGTGTGTGTGTGTGTGTGTGTGTGTGTGTATGCTGATATCTCAGAAGTCTTATAACAGTGACTTTTTTCCTCCACTTCAGGTCACCACCCTGGACATAACTAGGTGAGTATTTTTTTTATGGGGCAAATTAATAACGTTGTTGGAATTACAGATGTGCACTGGGGCTGTCCACCCAGGCAAACCGGGATGCATGGTGATTTCAATGTTCTCCACCAGAGAAATGACTTTGCCACAGCAACAGCAGGAGAGTGGCACGCACACGCCTGTGTGTGTGTGTTTGCACATGCATGAGTGTTGAACAGAGTTACTGATTTTTCCCCACAGCGTTTAATTAGATTTAAGCCTGCAAAAGAGTTGTAAGAATAGTAGGACAAGAAACACGTACTTGTCACCCTGATGGAGCCATTTTTGACACTGAGCCATGTTTATTCTCTCTCTCTCTTTCTATCTATCATCTGTCTATCATCTATCATCTGTCTATCATCTATCTATCTATCTATCTATCTATCTATCTATCTATCTATCATCATCCATCCATCCATCCATCCATCATCACCATTTTTCCTGAGAACCAGGTGCAGACAACAAGACACTTTACCCTTGAATACTGCAGTGCACAAATCCTAAGAACAGATGTCCTTCTTCGTAACTGTAACACAACGTTCACACTCAGGAAACTTAACATTAATGCACTGATTGTCTTACAGTCAAGATTTTAATTTCTCCAATTGTCCCCAAAATGTTTTTTAGGGCTGTGTGTGTGTGTGTGTTTGTTTGTTTGTTTTGTCACTGTTGTTGTTCGTTTTGCTCTGTTTTTTAACCAAGATCCGATCAAAGGTCATGCATAGGGCATTTAGCAGTCCATTGAATCGGTCTTGTGGAATCTAGAAGCGTCCCCTTGCCTCTTTGTTTCTCATGGCATCGGTATTTGAAATGCAAAGGACGTTTGTTTTGTAGAAAATGTCAATTTGCATTCATTTGATTGCTTCTTATGATTGGTTTCAGGTTAAACGTCATTGGCAAAAATACTCTATGGGTGATGTTGTGTCCCCGGTGAGTCCCCTCTGGAGGCACCAGGTGTCATTTGTCCCATTATTGATGATGTTTTAACCTTGATCGTGTGGTTAAGGGAAATATCACTCTGGAGAAGAAACCATGGAAGAGTACAAACAGGAAAAGGCAAATAGGTTCAAGGGGTCCTGTCTGGCAGACACAGTCTGCCCAGGTTCCAGGTTCTTACAAGCTTAAGGGTGACCGAATTCGACGGGTGAAATAGCTCCTGGCTCCTTGCTTTGTGGTTATAAGTATGCAAAGCAGAGCTCTTGCTCAGCCGCTGTAGATTTATTGATTGTGTTCCTCTCCGTGATCTGGTGGTTTGGGCCGCTGCTGGGATGCGGCAAATCTTGCCTTGGCACTTGCATTAGTTTTCACATCGTGTAGTTACAAAGACAGAGGACGTGGCCAGCCTCCTCTCCTCTGCATGCTCTTTCCAAGGACAACAGTTTGGACACTTGCCACTATCTTTCAGGCCACGCTTTCTGTCACCTGATGATTACAACATCTGCCCTGCTCGCTTCTTTACCCCAGTCCCTTCTCCATAAAGCAACCTCGGGGAACTTTTCAAAACTCAGATCAGATTATTAACCCTCTCTTTGTTGAAACTTTGCCTATTGTCCTTAGAATAAATATCTAAGTACTTACTCTGCCCTGCCCTGGATGGTCTGTCCCTTACCTTTCTCTCACACCTCATCTTCTCCTACTCCTGCCTTATATTCTTCCACTCTGTGGTTTCTGAACCCCAGCCACAATGGCTTCCTTTCCGTTTCACAAAAATGCTTCTGCCTCAGGGCCTTTGCATATGCTTTACTCCTCTTATACCCGAGATTCGTCTTTCATTCTCCCACGAAGGTAACTATCCGTAGTAGAGACTGGCCTGAGTTCAGGTATGGCTGGATCCAGAGGCTGTAATCAAGTGACTAGAGATCTATTTCTTGACTCAGTGTTGGCTTTATTTCGGCTGTTTCTTTCCTCGCCCTGGCAAGATGGCTGCCACTAGCACCAGGCTTACCTCCTACCCCCTCAGCGACTTCTATGAAAAGAGAGTAACATGTTCCTAACAGTCCTTGTAAAAATGATGAGATTTGCTTTAATTTCATTCCCACGGGTCACATATCCATTCCTGAGCTAGTCCTTCTGGCCAAGAGGATGGAATACACTCACTGGTCAGGCCTGGGACTTGCGACTGCCCCTGGGGAGGGGGTGTGCTTTCTCAAGCCTCATGGACTGAGAGTGGGGTGGGAGGGTGGTTCCCCAAAAGAAACCATTGTCTCGGTCACCAGAAAAAGGGGAGCGGGGGCTGGGCGGCAAAATAAAATCTACCCATTACCGACTGTCGCAAGGGTTTAAGGAGATAGTGCCTGACGCACCCCTAACCCATTGCTCTGGACGGTCATCAGCACGTACGGATAGCAGCAGAAAGAAACAACAGAAAGAGAGTCAGCGATATTTGGCGCGGTGCTGGGATGTGTGTGATGAAGGAGATAAAGGAGCTTGGAGGTCTCAAGTCTGGAGCCTGGGTTACGGGGAGGGTGGTCTGTGTTAAAGTGAGAATAATGTGGGGAAGGGCTAGGTTATGCGGGGAGGGGCAGGGAGTTAGACCTTTAACGTACGTGTGTGTGTGTGTGTAGGAAGTGCAGGTGGTGAGTGCCTAGAGTTGATTAGTTTTAATTTCCTATTTTTTTTTTTTTTTTCAGGTGAGGAAGGTTGAAAGAGGAGATATAATTGGTCCACCCTCCCACAGTGACAAACCCTATCTCCCGGTACCACTGCCCCGAGCCTGGCATTATTTCTTATTTTATTTGTAACTTTTCTTTAGTTCTGAAGAAGGCACATTTGAATTAATTTTGAAAAGCAAAGGAGAATACAGCAGGCATTTTTAGTGGCAAAAAGCAATCGAGTTTCCTGAGGCTGACTGCCACACTGATTGTTTTCCACCCTTGGGAGGGCTGCTAAAGCCTTCCCTTTTAGGGTTGTGTTTTTCAAAAAGGCAATTTGGCGGAGGTAAAAATATTTGAGGCCTCTGCAAATCATTTTGTGTAACGGCCATTGACTGTTTCTCAAAGATCTATGGAATTGTATAAAAGCCTTCCTTTACATTCCAGGGCTATCCATGTCACATGCCTAAAGATATGAACCCATCTGACAGAGCTGGACTGAGTCTCTTGTTTTTCGTGTCTAGAAGAGATTCCGGGAGTCCTTCTGTCTGAAGAATCTCCAGCCGGGCTGAGAATGACCTCTGTAGTAATTTGCCTGTGCCCTTGGGCAGCCTCTTCTGGACCTGTGTTTGCCCCTGTAATTGGAGGGGAAACCAGAGTAGAACACAGTGTCTGGTACCCAGGATGATTTTACATAATACAAGGATGGAGCTTTAAATATTATCGAATCATTTGGTTAAAACATTCGTCCTTGTTCAAGTCTCTGTCAGTCTTTCCGATTACTCTATGAAGAAAAATTCAGCTTCATGCTACTATGGCTTTAATGCCTGGTGTTTGCTAACCTCTCTAATAAAGAAAATTTAATAACATTTTTTTTTATTTTGTCTTTATGGCTTCCCCTTCTCTCTATGCAGCCAGTGATACTTAGTTTTTCAGTGTTACAACCTATACATCATTCAGTGTATAATACTTACACAGTATTCAGTGCTTACTAATGCAGGACCCTTTCCGAAAGGTTTTATTTTATATGAATAACTCAGTTCTCTTAAGAGGTAAAATACTAGTATTATTCTGCTTTATAGATTAGAAAACCAAATCACAGACAGACTAAAGCACTTGTCCAACATTACATAGCTAGTAGGTACCCGAGGTGGGATTTGAACCCGCGAAGTCTGCCTGTGCCCTTCCCCACTCTACTTTGCTGATGCGTGATCTAGTGTTTCCTTTCAAGACATCTTTAAGAAAAAAAAAAAAAAAAGGAGGGAAGACTGCGTGAGAGTCAATTTAAAAAAATATATGAAGTAAATAATAAAGCATGCATGATAGGGACATAGCAAAATGGTGACTGTGCTTTTGAATAACTGAAACTCGGAAAATACTGAACACTCTAGAAATCTAGAATTCCATCAAAAAGTAAAATGCCTGCATTAGGCACGGGAAGAAGCCAGGTGGGGGCTCCTGAGTATATTCGAAGCCAGAGCATGCGTAGCTAACAAAACTGCTTGTCGAGAATGAGCAATGTCTTCCTTCCACAGATATAGAGGCTGTAAGTTTAAGGGCACCCGGAGTGCTGGACTCCTTAGATATGACCTTGCTCAAGGCCAAGGTCTGGTGTCCTTTAGCTGAGGTGCCATTTGCCTCCTGAAGGATCATCATTTAAGCAGGTAGTTTAATATACTGTCTGTGGAATGAATGTGGGCTGTGCCGGCTGACCTTCGGCCAAATTAATGGGCTTTTTTGCACAGTACAGTCACCTTCTGTCCCCTGGGGTGGCAAGAGACAGGATGACGAGTCTGCACGCAGCACCAGAGACAGCTGTGGGCAGCTCACCTGGTTTTCTGTGTCATCCCATCTCCTTCCACTTTGCAAACAAACTCTAACTCTAATCTCTACCCTAACCTCTATCCTAACTCTAACCTTAATCATAACCTTTACTCTAACCTGAATCCATGTTCCAACCCTAACCCTAACTCTTCCCCAGTCCTCACCTTTACCTTAACCATAACCCTTATCCTAACACACTTACTCTTAACTCTCAACTTAATCTCAACTTTAATCCTTACCTGAATCTTCTATTTCTCCCTTTTATCCACTCATTCCCCCCCAAGCTCTACTGAGGTATAATAAACAAAAATTATGTATCTTTAAGGTATGTACGGTGATGATTTGATATACGTATATGCTGTGAAACAATGCCCCCACCAACTTCGTGAGAACAACCATCGCCTCACATAAGTATCATTTTCATCCACTCATTTATTCGCTTATTCATTTATTTATTTTTTTACACATATTTGTTGAGCACCTCCTGTATCAGGTAGGATTCCAGCAGGAAAGGGAAGGTACCCTTTAACTGGGTAATTGAGGAGGCTTTAGTAAAAAAACTTTATAATGATGTGGGTGCAGTCCGGGGGACTCAGGGGTACATTGAGGCACCAAGGGCATGTCATTGAGGAGCCTCGGCCACCTCTGGGGTGAAGAGAGGGAACGGAGTTGGGGGATACAGCAACAGGTGGCGCTGTGGAGGGGCCAGAAATAGGTGCTCCTGAAAGGTGAGGAGGTTCCAGTGGTTATGAGAGCCGAAGCAGGTGGGGAAGGAATCACCCAACTCCTCTCTCCTCCTGCCTTCCTGCCCCCTCCTGGGCCATTCCCCATCGCCTTTGAAACAGGGAGACTGAGTATCACTACATGGCCATAGGTAAGCACATACCTGCTGTTAGCGGTGGAGTTAAGAGGAAAGTGAAATCTTTCTTTTATCAAAAGAAGAAGAACAACGGGTAGATCGTGGGGGCTTTGTCTTAGAAGCAGATGAAGAACGAACATTTTTCTTTATGGAAATAATGTTCTTCCTAAGGGTTTAGTGGGCAAACGGAGTGTAGCCGTGACAAAAGAATATAATTAATCTAAGACAGCATTAGGAAACAAATCTATCTGATTTCGCTCTATATTATGTCTGGCTTCTGTAAGGCAGAACTCACTGTACTCACTGCAGCTCACTCTAACCAAGGCTCAGAGAGGGCGCGTGGCTTGCTCAAGGATACACAGCGTATTTGTCAATGCAATGCCGGGGCTGGAACTCAGGCCTCCAGTTTCCTCATTGTCTGCTTGTTCTGTTTTGTCATCATCTGTGAAACTGTCTTCCATTGCTGCCTCTCCCTGGGGACAAGCCCGAGTCCTCACAGTCCCTTGAAGAAAGTGCAGTGTTGTTCTTTAATCTCCCTGGCTGCATTTCATCTTTTCCAAGTGTTAATGGCACTTCCCATCATGCAGTGCTCCAAACAAATGCTGGGTTATCTTTCCTGGCCCTTCGCCATCTCAGAAGAGTTCAAAAAATGGTGGTTTTGTCATCTTTCCCTGAATGCAGATTTTCGTTCTAGCAATGTCTGCCACTGGTAGCTTGGTCAAATCTGAACTTGCCATCTCTCCTCCCTCATGGGGCTCTATATCCCAACTTTTCCATTTGTCAGGGATGACATCAGATATTTGGGCTCCCAGGCTGTCAAACCCTGGACTGATAAGTCTTTGAATCTTTTCTCTTTTACTCCCTTTCTCCAGGTAGTTGTAAACGCCTCTCCTTGTTTCCTTTTTATTAAACAGTGTAGACTAGTGGTCAAAAAAACAGGCAGGGGGTGGGGAAAGGCTGGCATCAGACGGAACTGGGTTCAAATCCTGGTTCTGCCACTTTTTGTCAATGAGGCGTTGGGCAAATTGCATAAGCTCATTAAGCCTCGGATCCATGTACCACCCAGATCTCCCTTCATGGAGGACTTGTTGCCCCAGCTGCTCGGGATGCTGACAGCAGATGGCCCTCAGCTATTAACCCTTTCAGAGATCCCTCATTTGCAAGAGCCAGCCTATCAAAGTGAAGTACAAAGGCCTGGCCATCTAGACCCAAATTGGAACATTACCAGATCAGCTCAGGACTCCCAGGGGGTGGGCTGAGGAAGTGGTTGGGCCTGCAACACAGCTCAACTCCCCCTCTGTTCACTCCTGCTTCCTTCCCCAACCTGCCACAGGCATTGATCCCATGGACCCTTCTTAATAAATAGCCAGAGGAAGTGCTAAACTCTGCCTCGGAAATGGTTTTCCGGGGATTCCCATTTGGGACAGTGGATGACCATTGCACCTACTCCCAAGTAACTGACCCTGTGACCTTGGCCAAGTCTCTTCACTCCTATCTGTAAAATGGGGATTATGATGTCTATGTCTCACTGTGGTTGTGAGGGTCACGTCTGTGAAAGGCCTGGGCACAGAGGCTCCTTGTCCTCTCTGGGCAAGTGACGGTTCCTTTTTGGGCCTTAGCTTCCCAATCTGTAAATTGAAGAGGCGGGATTAGATCAGTGTTTCCCGCTGCCCACCAGGATCCTACAGGTAGCTTGTTCAGACCAGATCCATGGGAATAGTGCCTGGCACATAGTGGAGACAATCTAATCTTGAATGAAAGGGTGAATGAATGAATGGATGGATGAGTGGATGAATGAATGCTTCTGAAGTGCTTGAGGGCCTTTGAAAACACTTCATTTCTTAAAACATTTCCAATCTTATTTGCAAATCTGATCTTATTTGCAAATACTAATCTGAACTCTGATTGAAGAGAAGGTTTACAAGATTTCAGTGGAACTTGAATTAATGAGGTGACGGTCAGGGACCCAGGTGGTATGGCCTGCAGAAGCGACCCTGAATTCTGATTGGTCAGAAGGTCTGAATTCTATCCTGTGCTCATGTTCACACAGGTGAGTCTGGGCCTCAGGTGTCTAACTGCAAAATGAGAGTAATTCATATCTGCCTAGCTTATCTCACAGCTTTTTTGCGAGGTTCATGAGCATTTGCAACAGTGCTTTGGAAACTATTGAGCACCCCCACCAATTAATTAATAATAAATTAGTTGATTCATTATGTATTGCCTGTTTCCTATGTACCAGGCACTGCGCTAGGTGCCAGAAATCTGGCTGTGAACACGACAGACACAGTCCCTGCCTTGTTGGAGTTTATAACCTGGTAGGAGAGACAAAGAAATAAGTAAAGACATAAAGAAGTATGTAATTGCATCTTGTGAAGAAAAAAATGGCAGGGGCGGGGAGAGATGGTGTGTGTGTCCAGTAGTGCTAGACAATATTTAGGGGGCGTGGGGTGGGCGGCACCTGTTTTAGGATGTCAGTGGGGGGTTCTCTGAGGAGAGGACATGCCAGATGAAATCTGCAGGATGAGAAGGCAGCAGCCAGTCAGAGAGCAGGGAGAGGAGCATTCCTGGCAGAGGAACAGCACAGACAAAGGCCCTGGGGTAGGAAGGAGCTGTGCGTATTCTGAGTTAAAGGCAAAGGCGTACTGCAGGAGGTGAGGGGAGGAGACCAAGAGCGTGGGAAGACCCTGGAGAAGTAGAAACGAGTCAGATCAAGGGGCACAGGCCTTGGTGTGATGAGTGGAATGGGAAGCCGTTAAAAGTCTTTCAGCAGGGCAAGATCGCCACCCAATTTCAAGAAGGAAAGGAGGGAGAGAGAGAGGGAGGAAAGTAAAGAAAAACAACCCGGCAAACAAATGGGGTTCCTGTTAGCCCTATCAACATACATAACAATAAGAATGGGTGTTGGTCTCTGTTATATCAAACATTCTGTCCTTTCCCCTTTAACCCTGAACACTAACATTTTTTTCAGGTTGTCTCATCTTTACAAGACACCCTGCTGGGAGAGAATTTTATTGTTCCTGGTCTTTCAGAATATTCGGAGCTGCTGTTACAAGCATCCTTGATCTACAGCTACAACATCTGAGGGTGCATTTCCTGTGATTTGCAAGAATAATGACAGACTTTTGTATATTTTAAGCAGCGGAGGGATGCACCAGCAAACAGGGTACAAGGACCCATCCCAGGTCACAGTATCCCTCCAGGCTCTCTTCTTAGCATCCTGATTATCTCTCCTCCCCCACTCCACAAAGGGTAGTCTGCCTCCACCCAGCTGGAGCAAGTTCAACCAGTCTGAGAGGATGATGTTTGCATAATTTGAATAATAATGTTGCATAATAAAGGTTCTCATTTAAATGATGTAAATTTTCTCAGTTCTCTCTGTAGATGATTATTCACCCATTCAGTGAGATTACTTTTAGGGGCTGACATAGAAATATTTACAAAAGACAGAGAATCAAGTGTGGAGACTTTGATGGTATTTTGGTTTTGTTTGATACATTCGAGGGTGCAGGCTAAAGCGGAAGGCATGAGCTTTTTCTGAGACTTGGTTTGCCCTGAGTCAGGAGGGGTGGGGGGAATTGGGGATAGAGGGTGGGGACTAAGAGTTAAATCTAAGGGGAGGAGGTAGGTCTGGGTACGATTCACAGTCTTCGGAGAGTCTTGTGGGATGTACCTGAGGATGCCCTCCTACCTTCCATTTCCTCCTTCTCTAGATCCTCTGTGTGGATGCAGGCTTGGTGTGTATTTACCTCCTTTTCTAATGGAAAGAATAACGAACTTGGAGTTGGGCAGACCTGGTGTATCTGTCAGGGTTCCTTGGTTGCAAGCAACAGCAACTCACTCAGGCTTAGTTAAGTCAAAGGCGACCATGAAAAGGCTCAGGATGTAGACTGTGGGGAAGGAGGCATCCAATTGGTCCAGCTTGGGTTCCATGCCCATTTCTGGCTTGGGGTGACTAGGCACCTTGCAGGCCCACCCCTAACATTTACAGATGTAAGGCGAGGGTACAAAGGGAAGCCTGCAATCATTTGTTTACATATTTGAACATTATAAGTCAAACTTAAATAACTATGATCTATCCTCTTATCTTGGCACATATACCTGAAGGAGGACCTGGAAGACCAGGTGTGAAGTTAGAATCTTGGACTCCTCAGTGATGGGCCAGAATGTGGTGATTCAGGAAGAGCTGGCCCTTGGTCCATGGCCCATGGCCCAGC
Organism: Eidolon dupreanum; assembly: GCA_028627145.1. Classification (NCBI taxonomy): domain Eukaryota; kingdom Metazoa; phylum Chordata; class Mammalia; order Chiroptera; family Pteropodidae; genus Eidolon; species Eidolon dupreanum. The sequence goes on along the minus strand of CM053510.1, from coordinate 102,390,814 downwards.
CTGCCTTCTTTTAACCCTCATTTCTGTCCTGTCTTGGAAGAGGCTTCAGGTAGATCACTAGCCCGTATGTCCAAGCTCTGTTTTCTTCTCTCTAACTAACAGCTGCCCCTTGCCCGCTCCTCAAGCCTCGAGGTGCCCGTCATGGCAGAATGGTTCGTCCTTAGGAGGGCAAACCCAGGAGAGAGGCCCAGGCAGGCCCTCGAGGCAGGAGTCCTGGTACCTGGGAAGAGGTCTGAAAGGACGAGCAAGGACTCCGGGTGGGCACGTCCCCCTGGCCCTACAAGCTCTTCACCCATGGGAAGGAGCACGAACAGAGGACCAGGGCAACGCCCTGTCAAGAGCAGTCCCGAGGGCAGGGTGGTGCGGCATCTAAATCGACAACTCCCTCAATCATATGTTAGCGGTGAGGTAATCCCCCAGATGAAAAGGGACATAAATGCTGGGTAGCGGGAAGATGACAAGGGTCCACCCTGGCCCTGTCTCCTCCAGGCTCCCTTGCAGTTACGGGTCTTTAGGCAGCAAAAAAGAAACCTACTCCAACTCTAGCTCAAGCACAAGGGGGGCTCTCTGGGGTTGGTGACATCCATGGGGTGGCTTGCAGCTCCCAAAGGGTGAACAGTATGGCCAGTCCTCTGCAGAGACAGGAACCAGGGACTGGGAAGCTGCTGAGGACCAGGGCAGCCTGTTCTGTCTCTGTCTCTCTCAGCTTTCCCATCGATCTAACAACACAATAGCTATGTCCTTTCTAGTTCGAGGACCCAAAAGAGACACTATATTGAAGTTTCAAACTCAGACTCTTCATGGGTCAGGCAAGTGATGCCAATGGGAGCAATGGTCTTGGTCCACCTTTTATATCCTCACTCTCGATAGACACGTGGCGTATCAGTCAGCATCCATCAGGAGATGGCAGACCTTCGTTCAGACACTTTGAGAAGGATTTAATAAAGCGACTGTTATAAAGATGAGGGGGGGGGGCTGTAAAAAACATTGAAGGCTGGGACACCACTCAGGACGACTAAGAGCAGAGCTGGACCTATACCTCCTTTACCTCCGGAGGACTGGGGAGGAAGTGGTCCTAGAATCCGGAAGCAGCAGGTGGTACAGGGTGGAGGACCACATGAACAGCCGGTGTGACCTTCACAGGAGAGAGAGAGTCAGTAAAATAAGTAACCTAACAGCACACTCTTCCTGCCCTCTAGTTCCCTCTGGCACCTCCTTCGGCCAAACCCAAGGGCCACAAGAGCCCACTGGTGCTGTCCACAGGCGCAGCCTCCAGGGTGACAAGCAGGGTAGGGAAGGGAGACAGTGGGCGTGGAAGGACATTTCACTATTGTAAGGCAAATAATAACCCAGGCATGATGGTAGAGGTTGATGGACACCTGCTCTTAGTGTTGAGAGGCCAATAGGGGTGATGGGACATAGACAAAGAGGCGCATACCCCTTTTAAAGACAGGAGCTGCAACCTATCTCTGGCTTATCACTGCTGGGAGGGGCTGTGGGCTCGTATTGCTAGGTGCTCTGAGTTTTGAAGAGCATCAGGTAACCCAGATTTTCAAAATATGAGATTTCAAGATTGAAACACACTGGCAGCTAATTAAATCAAGATTTTTAAAGCACAGTGAGGGCCCAATAAATCCCATTCGCAAACCAGATTTGGCCCAAGGCTGCCGCGAACTATTTTAAATAGAGAAGTCAGAAAAAGCAGGTCTGAGTGATGACGTGAAATGACATGGCATTTTTGCCGATCGACTTAATGACGTTATGCTGATTTCCAGTTTGATTATGGCAGAAGTGGATAAGCCGATTGTTGGTAATTGGTGCGAATTATATAAGATTTCTTCCACAAACAAGTTAAGGTTTTCCTGGCTTCCCATTTCTGTGTTGAATTTTACCATTTTTTTTTTTTTTTGAAGAAGTGACCCAAAGGGTAGATTCGCCTGTCCTTTTAGATCGGGCTGAACATTCCTTTGAATTAGCTCACATTCCTCCCAGAGGGCTCTCCTGGCAGCAGAAAGAAACCCGGACAGCCCTGTCCCCGGCTCTGTCTGTGACCTCCCCACAGTGCTCAGCTGCAGGGAGCCTCCGCCGTCTCATTAATGTTGGAAAAGTGCTTTGGGTCTCCAGCTGAAAGATACCAGGAAAGGCAGGGCGCAATTAGTTTGTTTTTCCCACATCTGTGGTGTGCAGAAAGGCCATCGGAGACAGCTCAGACCTTCTCCATTGGGAACAAAGGCTGCAGTTAAGGGTGGGAGAGAGGAGACTGGCAGAGGCAGAGCGAGCGGCGGAGGCTAGAGAGAGGGACGGAGGGGAGTTCTGGTCTCTGGCTGAGGACAGGTCATCTGTCCCTCTTGTGCCTCCTGTGCTTGTAACCCATCGTGTTTCTGTGTTGTTCCGGTAACATCAGCTTTTTAGGGTCCACTCCAGGCAGGAGCATTTATTTTCCTTTTCCGTATCTGAACATCGCCCTGTGACCCCCAGGGGCCTCTGTGAGGCTTCCTGGGGTGGTCAGCAGAGTCACAAAGAGAGGGACGCTGGCCAGAACAGGTGACAATAATAGCTTTGATTTACTATGCACGTGCTCACTGACTCCTCACCAGCCCCGATGGCAATGATTGTCCCCATTGCACAGATGAGGAAACTGAGGCTCCGAGAGGTAAGTGGTAAGTGCCTAAGAAAGTGCATGGACTGGGATTAGAACTCAGTGTTATCAAGATTTAGCATAATCTGTTGCTTCTACTTAAAAAATATATCTAGGACCTGCCTACTTTCCCCCACCCTCGCTACTATTACCTGGTTTAGCTACTGTCACGTATCACCTGGACTATTGCAGTAGCCTCTTTCCTGGTTTCCCTGATTATATCCTCCCCACCGCCCTCCATCCTACAGTCTATCCTCACCCCAGCAGCCCCAAGGATGCTAAGTCCTTTCATTGCTCACAATTCTTCTATGGCTCCATCTTACCACCGTAGAAGCCAAAATCCTCACCCTGGCTCACAAGCCCCATCATATTTACTTTGTCCTCGTCTCCTAACATTTGTCCCCTTGCTCACTGCACTTCAGTCACAAGGGCCTCCTCTCTTCCTTAATTGTATCAGGCAGACTCCTACCTTGGGGCCTTTGCTCTGGCTGTTCCCTCTGCCTAGACTACTCTTCCTCAAATACCCACTTAGGCTTATTTCAAGTCTTTGCTCAGGAGTCACCTCTCCGATCCTTCTCTGAAAACCCTTTTTAAAACTGCATTTCCCCCCCCACCCCCGATTCCTTCCTCTTTCTTTTTCTCCCTTATCTTCTCATGATCTAACACACTATATTACCTACTTATTTTGTTTGTGGCTCGCTCTTCCCCACTAAAACGTCAGCTTCATGGAAGCAAGGCGTTTTGCCTGTCATGCTGTCTGCCAGCATCGACAACAGTGCCTGGCACATGGTAGGTGCTCAGTAAATATTTGTTTTTGAATGGATGACTCCAAGGCTACCATTCTGTCCACCACATGCACTGCCTTCCTGCACTGCCTTCTTGTCTATAAGAATTCCACATCCTTGCCAACACTTGCTATAGTCTGACATTTCCATTTTGTCCAATGTGTAGGTATAGGGTAGTATTTCACTGTGGTTTTCACATGCATTTCTTGATCTGCCTGAGCACTCAGGTGTTGAGGTGACTGAAGGACAGTGAGTCTGTGTTCCTGTCTGGCTGGAAGTTCAAAGCTCCAACACAGACCATCATCTCCTGGCTTTTCTTGAGAAAATGAGAAGTGGGTCTTCATTTTGGGTTATAATAGGATAAGCAACTCATGTAAAACAAAGTTAGCATCTGCTCTGCACACCGGGTTTAATATTTAGAGATAATTTAAACCCAGGGAAAAGGCAGAGTTATTAATAAACGGTTGAGGGGAAGTGTGAAGAGAGTGTATGAGAATATTCGATTGAAAAGCTACTGTAGTTAGCATCCAAAATAAGCCTCTGCTTAGCATTCAGTTCTGCTCATTTGCAAATTAAGAGATGTATTGTTTTAAAAATAATTAAGTCTAATTTTGCATGTTTGGGAGATGGCTCTCCACTGGCTTAAGAATCTTTATTTATTTGCGATGCTCTGAATACAGATTAATCTCCACCGCTGAACGAAGCATTTGCTGCTTTATGCACTCTCAAATGCTTACTGAGGCAAAGCTGGTATCACGAGAAAAGTGATGCCTGGGCTCCTCAGGAGTTATATTTGGGGTCCTCTGTGGACCCCAGAATTCCCATCATCTAGAGCAGGGACCTTAGCAACCATCGAATCTGTTTTTTTTGTTTTTGTTTTTTTCAATTTACATGGAAGGAAATAGAGGCCCAGAGAGTTGAAGCAACTTGTCTAAGGCCACACAGCAAGTCGGTGGCAGAACTGGGATCAGAACACAGGCCTCATCCAGCCTCAGCAGTTGCATTTTCCTCCAAACCCGTGTGCCTCCCATTTCAGTCACACTTTTAACATATCCACGTACCACCTGTGCTACTGTTTACTTCATGTTTTTCCCTTTAAAAGATTCACTTTAAAAAAATATAAAGATGTTTCTTGAAAGGGAAAGCACATCACAAATATAAATAGAGAATCTTATTATGCGCCAGAATAGGAAGTAAATGAAAATTAATACGAGACAAACAAAACGATGTTATTAAGCTCCAGGAAGGCAACTGTGCTTGATAAGACAGTGACTCATGTAGAACAAAAGTTAGCAGCTGCTCTGCGCATTGGGTTTAATATTTAGGGATATTTAGGGATACTTAGAGCTCTGGGCTAAGACTTGCTCTGTCTGTTCAAAGGAGACAATAGCCAGCGTGAGAGAGGTGTTCGACCAACCTGAGACTTTTTTCTTCTTGTAATCAGGAATGGAAGGGAATGCACAAGGGATGAATTTCTTCCAAAGTGATTACATGCCATCTAAAACTATCTCAAGGACCATGATAGTCCTTGCTTTAGATGGATCTGGAAAGCAAGAGCTTCTCTCTTTTTTTCTCCTCCCTCCTTTGAGGTCCTGTAGTAGATAATGTACAAGGCAAAGCAGCTTTCAGGAACCTTCTTTAAAAGATGGCTGTTTGGGCCCATTGCTTTTATTTCTTCTTCTTTTCCTGTTTTATGTTGGTTGGAATTTAGATGTGATAGCTGGAATTAGGCAGCCATTGCGGATAAGGTGGTGATCATAAGAATGGTATCTATATAGACAGAGGAGCAACGAGATAGAAGGAGCCTGGCTCCCTGAGCCTTTGGATTCATTCATTTATTTATTTCTCTCT
>CM053510.1:102360317-102385040 GCA_028627145.1 Eidolon dupreanum | reverse complement strand
GTTGGCCCGGAGGACATTGTAGCACACACAGAAATCCTTACTAAATTCACCCCGCAAGCTTTAAGTGAGAGTTGACAAAGCCTGTCCTTATTGAACACTGCAATGTCTCTAATGAGGAAAGCTGTCCTCTCAAACAGCCTTGAACTTTATCACTGCCTCGCAGGAAAGGCATCTGTGTCATGATCCAGAGTGTTGTGTGTTCACACCTGATGAATCTGCTAATGCATCATCTTTATTCAATCACATGAGGACACAAGTAAACGCCCTGTGTGATCTGACACCTTGCCCAGGGGACTTAATGAATCAGTGGTTGGGATCATGGGGCTCTTGGCGAAAAACATTGTTACTTATTTTATGAATCATTATCCTAACCCGTGGTTTCTCTTACCCGTGCCTATATTGTTGCTGTGGTATCTGTCTCCCATGCAGCCAGACAGCCGCCCAGTGAGCCACCTCCAGGCTAATAAAACCCCTTGCTGAGCGCTCAGGGCACATTTCAGAAGAGGCGGCGTGTGAGATAGTAGGCGCGGGTCAGGAGACGTAGGGTGTCGGAGGGGGTCATGGAGAGGGCCCCACCGCCGCTGTACCCGCAGCCAGGCCCGAGCCAAGCGAAGGCGCCTCACCGGCCCACGTGCTCGGAATGTCCTATCCGCCGCACCCCCCCACCCCCCCCCAACCCCGGGCCCGCCCCGGCGCCCAGGTTATGACCCTGCCTAGCAGCGCACATCAGGACGCTCCTCACTGCGTTTAAGGTGGTATTCCAGCGCCCCGTCTGGTCTACGACAGGTGTCATCTGGTCCCTGGCCGCTGCCCTTTTCAATACTCCAGTGCACTGGGCTTCAGCTTCTCAGACGCACTGGAATTTTTGTGGCCTTGGGGGCCTTTCAACGAGCTCTCTGTCCTGGTTTTATTTATGGGTTATTTCCCCAGAAGAGGCTTCTCTCACTCCTCACTCCAAATCCAGCACCCCACCTTACCCTCTCTGCCAGCTCCCTGGTCTTTTCCTTCTTAGCCTGTGTCCGCATTTGTAGTGATATCTTTATTCTCTTCTTTGTCGGATGCCTGCTTTCCTTCCCGGATCGTGAGCCTCTGTGAGAATAACTGTATGTCTCCTTCCCCACTGCATACCCAGAGCTCAACAACTATTTAGTAAATGAATGAGTAAAGTGTTATTATTATCCTCTTTTCACAGATGAGGAAACTGACGTTCAGAGCAGCTGAATCATTTGCTCAAGGTCACACATTTGGAGAGGAAGGCCTGGATGCAAACCCAGCAGTGTCTCTTGGGTCTAGCAGTCCAACTGCTGTGTCATATGGTAAGTGTATCTTTTTATAAGGGACTACAAACTTTTCCAAAGTTACTGTACCATTTTTACTTTTGCATTCCCATCAGCAAGGTATGAAAGTTCTGGTTGCTTTATATCCTCATCAACACTTGATGTTGTCAGCCTTATTAATTTTAACCATTCTAGTGGGAGTGTCATGACATCTCACTGTGGTTTTAATTTGCATTTCCCTAATGATTAATGATGTTGAACATCTTTTGATGGGCTTAGTGGCCATTACCTATCTCCTTTTGTGAAGAAAACCTCATTTGCTGGGAAGGTAAATGGCTCAATCATGGAACAGGGTGGAAGCAAAGTGTGAGATGGGAAAGAAGAAACCAGGCCAACTTGGGAGGTGGAAGGAGGGAGGGGAGTTTTAAAATTAAAATATAGTAGGAAGATTTGTCCATCACTGTCTCTCCAGCATTGAACCCACCTGCCACATAGTAAGTATCCACTAAACATTTGTTGAATAAACGATAGCCCTGTAATGTATTATTTGCACAATGACTGCCGTCCATTCCTTCACTCCACCCTTCATTCTTTCAATATTAGAGTATTTTCCACATCCACGGAACTTGCTGGGGGCATGAGTAGGGTGGCAGAATGGTCCCAGGCAGGTGCCATGGACTGAATGTTTGTGTCCCCTCAAAATTCAAATGTTGAAACCCCAATCCCAATGTGGTGGTATTTGGAGGTGGGAAGTTTGGGGGCTAATCAGCTTAGATTAGGTCATGAAAGTGGGACCCTCATGATGGGATTAGTGTCCTTGTAAAACGAGGAGGAGGGATGTCTTCTGTGTGGGTGTGCATGCACATGCACGCACACATACCACACACACACACACACACACACACACACACACCAAGGAAGGCCACGTGAGGACATAACCAGGAAGAGGGCCCTCATCAAGAACTTGACCATGTTGGCACTGTGATCTCAGATTCCAGCCTCCAAAACTGTGAGAAATACATTTTGCTGTTTAAGTTGCATGGTTAGAGTAGCAGAACTGACTATATAAGATGGCAGGGAAGTGTAAAGAATTCAGAAGGCATGGACTTGTCCTTCAAGGAACTCACAGTCCTACTCACCTCCTAGGACTGGGATACGGGCTGTGAAGGGGCCTATAACACCCAACCATCCATCAGTTTATGAACTGATCAAGAAAATGCAATATATGTGCAAACAATGGAATATTACTTAGCCGTAAAAAGGAATGAAATACTGACACATGCTACAACATAGAAGAATCTTGAAAACATGATGCTAAGTAAAAGAAGCCAGACACAAATGACCACCTAATTGTATCATTCCATTTATATATTCAGAATAGGTAAATCCAAAGAGACAGAAGGTATACCAGCAGGAGCCAGGGGCTACAGGGGAGGAGAGGGGTAATGAGGAGTGGCTGCTTAACGAGTTCACGTTTCTTTTTGGGGTGGTGAACACATTTTGGAACTAGACAGAGGTGAGGGTTGCACACATCGTGACCGTACTGTACTAAACACCACTGAACTGAAAACATGGTTAATTTTTATTTTTTTAGATAATGTATTTAAAAAAATTTTTTTCAATTGAAGTTGACATTCATAAAATGGTTAATTTTATGCTATGTGACTTTTACCTTAAAAGTGCTTGAAACAGGAAAACGATTCCTTATGGGGATTATTCTAGTTAATGCTGGAAACCTTGGCAGCTGGTGCATAGTTCCATGCCTCCTGTGGATGGGACTTCCTTACTCCCCCCAGGCACCATTCCCTTAGTATTTATTCTACACGAGTGGCGCCCCCTAGAGTTGAGAGACACAGCCACTCCATTTTCTGATCAGAAACCCATCTGACTAGTGGTACCCTCGGTGCCTCAAGCCTGCGGCTTTCTTCCTTATCTCAAAGTCTCAGGATGATCCCAACTCCAATTAGTAAAGCAACGTTAGAGGCTGGAGCACAGGTGCCTACAAGTGGCTGGTGAGAGTCCCCAGACAGCCACGGGGATAGCTCCCGTGCTCCTTACAGAATCTCGATCCCAGGGTTCAAGGGGCAGAGTGAAGAGTGCTTGGTAATTGCATCGAGCCAGGGATGCTCGATTCCAAATTACTGGGCACTTGAAGTTATTCATTGTGGGAAAAACCTCTGCCCTGCTGAACCGCCGCCACGCTGAGCACAGGCTCGGTGCTAAGACGGACCGGATGCCAGAGATGCCTCTGTCCCTTTGGTCTTAACAATTTCCTCCTGGGGACGTCTGGGCCAGGACAGGCCCTTAAAAGTATCACCCTCATTGAGGCGTCATTCATGTGCAGTAATGCTAAAAATGACCAACTTTATGGAGGTGTGATGTATGAGCAACAATGAACTTATTTTAAGTTAATAGTTTGATGAGCTTTGACGGACATATATACCTATGCAACCTCCACTCCCGTAAAGATACAGATCAGAAACCTTCCTCATATTCCTTTGCCACCCCCTGAGCCCCGGACAACCATCGACTGACCTGCTTTCTATCACTATAGGTCCCTAGAATCCATATAAATGGAATCATACCATACGCGATATTTTCTGTCTGGCTTCTTTTGCTAACCATAACGTTTTTTATATTCATTTGTGTTGTTGCACGTATCCGTAGTTTATTCCTTTTTCATTACTAAATAGTATTCCATTATACAGATACACCACAGTTCGTTTATGTACATAATGATGGATATTTGGGCCACTTCCAGTTATGGGCTATTACGAATGAAGCTGCCGTGTGCAAGTCTCTGTATGGGTGTATGTTTTCATTTCTCTTGAGTAGATGCCTAGGAGTTGAATTGCTGGGTTGTGTGATAAATATTTGTTGGGCTTGGTTAAGAATTTGCCAAACTCTTTTCCAAAGTTGTACCACTTTTCATTCCCACCAGCAGTTCCATTTGGTCCGTATTCTCAAAAACACTGGATCTTGTCAGCCTTATTAGCTTCAGCCATCTGGTAGGCATGTAGTGGTATCTCACTGAGGTGTTTAAATTTGCATTTCCCTAACGATTAATGCTGTTGAACACCTTTTGATGTACTTTTTGGCCATTTACATGCTTTCTTTTGTGAACTGCTTAAATATTTTGCCCACATTTTAATCAGGGGATCTGCTTATTGTTGAATTATAAGATGATATATTCCAAAGGCAAGGGATGAAGTCATTCAGTAGTCTCTGTACGGTGGGAAATAGCCTCCCTTTCTCTTTGGGTTCTAACCAGGATAACAGAGAGAGGGGCCTTTAGTAGAGTAACTTAAATAAGAGACAGAGGTTACTTTAGCATTAAACCTTAAACTTAAGTCCTCATGAGAATCACCTGGAGGACTGGTCAAACCATAGATTTCTTGGGAGCCCCGGCCCAGAGTGTCTGATTCAGTAGGCTGGAGGTTGGGGGCCGAGTACCTGCATAACCAGCTCCCAGGTGATGCTGATAGCAGCTGCTGATCTATGGACCACTCTTTGACCTTCATCCTAAAGATACTTGAGGCTGAAGTTAGACCACAGTGAGGACTTCTTACTCCCTCCCCTTCTCTAGTTTGTGGTCTCTGAAGCCCCTTCCTCCTCCTCTGCCCACCCCTCTGCCCCCTGCAGAGTAATTGGATGAAATGGAATGATTGACAAGCTACACTGTCAACCTAGAGAGGATCAAAGGGGGCCAGGGGCCCAAGGGACCTAGAAGGAGGGAAGACATCAAGGAGAGCTTTCCTCACTGATCTCCAAGGGGCAGACACACCGGTTGCCCTAAAAGTTGAGAACAGAAGGCATAAACTGGCTGCATCTGGCCTGGACCTGCGTCTCTTTGGTGGTGGGAGATGTTGTCTCCATTGTGTTTTAAATTCTTTTGCATTATTGCCGACATCTATCAATCGACAATAATGTAGGATCCTTTTTATGGCTAATGGCTGCAACCAAACCCTTCTAAAACTTTCATGTGAAAGGTACAATTATGCTCATTAAAAAATACGGTTAGTGACTTTGGTGTTTGATTTTAAGATCTATAAATACCTTTGGGGACAGTGAGATCTGGAAAGGCACCAAGACCCTATTAGGAGTGGGAGTGTGTGTATATCTGCGCACAAGCACACATTTCTTCTAATATGTGTGTTTATTGAGCCAAAAGACTGCACAGCCCTAATTGGAAACTTAACAGTAAGACATTTTGATTTTGCAAGCAGTTAGTAAGAGGGAATTTACAAACTACAAAGAGTAACATAAATACAGAAGCTTAAAAAAAAAAAAAAACAGAAAAGAAAGAACACCTACAGTGCCAGTTAACTAGGGATGGATGAAACAAACATTTTCGATTTTAGTTAAACCTTTAGAATTTTTCAAAGTGCTTAAATGAGAAAAATAAGGAAGTGGAGTGAGTGTGGGAGAGGGTACTTCTAATTTAGATGCAGCTAAACATTTTAATTCTTCTTAAGCAGTCCCAACAAATTGGCATTCAGAGTGTGCTATTAATAAAAATGCTCCTTTCAGAAAGATGGTTTTGTGTAAACCACTTTTCCCCCATTATGCTTTCCCTTACATGCTAAGGCACTTGGGGCGTAAAGCCTGGGTTCAAATTTCAGTTTTGCTTTTTGTTAGCTGTGTGACCTTGCCAATTTACTAGACCTTTCCGAGCCTCAGTTTCCTTATCTGTAAAATGGGGGTAAGGACAGCTACTTCTTGAAGAAACTGGAGAAAACTCAGCATTAGGCCAAACTCAAAAGGCCTCCAGGGACCTAGAAGATCTTGTAAATGAGCGAAGGGAGTCTCGTGGAAATTGTGACCAATCAGAGGCAACACCTGTTTAAAGATCCCACTGCTTCTGAGCCCTGGCATCAAAGGAGGGTGGGCTCAGTGTAACCCAAACTCTCTATTTTCAAAGAGCCACTGAAAAATCCCTACATTTATGTGATCTCTCAGTTTTTAAGTGTCGGCAATTGATTCACGTTTTTCAAAACACCGACTAACCAAACAGTACATGTTCTGCTGGCCACACTTGGCCACGGCCCTCTGGTTGACATCACTTGCCTTAGGGAGGAAGAGAAGAGGTTTCCATACTGGGAGCGTGTTCTGTCCCATTTCAGCTCTGGGGAGGGTGTCGTGCTGAACACAGGCAGTCAGTAACAACAGCTGACACTGAGTGCCTACTGTGTGCCAGACACTGTTCTAAGCACTTCATATAAGACAGTATTTCCAGCAACGACTCTCTTTCGTTTGACTCACAAAGGGGTTAAGAAACTGGCTGAAAGTCCACTTCAGGGACTTTTTAAGTCACCGGTTAAAAACCCTGCACTTTGTGGCGGCGGTGGTGGGGGAGGGAGAGGGGGCGGTGGTCTTCCTAACTCTTGAGAGTGGCTCATTAACCCTTTATGAGTTTCCCCTGGTCCGCTGCTTCCACATTTAAGGGCAGAGCGCGCACACGTGTGTACGTGTGTGTGTGCGCGCGGGGGGAGTTGGTGATCGAGGGTCACGCGCAGGTGGCTTTGCCGCGGTGGTAGCAGCGGTCGCAGAGGCTACACCGCTGGAGACGGCGGAGGAGGGACAGCGGGTCCACCGTCGCTGCGGACAGGTAAGGTGGGCATGGCGGGGGCCGCCGCAGGACCTGCCTCCGGGAGCGGCAGCCTGCACTGGGTAGAGAGAGGGTCGTGGGGGTTACCTGGGGCGGGGAGGGCACGCTGGGCGCTGTCCCTGGGAATGGGGCTGCTAGGGCTGGAGGGTGCGCTAGAGCTGGGGGTGGGGCAACGACGGAATTGGACGGCGGTGGGGAGAAGGCGCAGGACGCGCGGGATCCCACCGGGTTTCGGGGGCGGGTCCTAGCAAGGGTGTGCGCGTGGCGCGTCCGCGCGCCGAAAACAGGTGGTCGCGGGGTGCGGGCGGTCCCCGAGGGCGCAGCGGCCTGCGACTGCAGCAGTGGCCCTCTCCCCCAGGCTGGCAGGGGTTTACCAACTCTCGGGGTAGCCACAGGCTGTCGAGGACTAGGAAGAGGGACTGGGAAAGTGTGATGTGGACACTTAAGAGCCAGAGGGCATCTGCTCTTGTGCGTCATATTTTTACCGCCATCCTCGCTCCCCACTCCGGGGCATTTCATCTTCCAGGGATTGTGGTTTCCACAGCTAGTCAGAGGGGGTCTTCCTGGCCTCTCTAACCAACAATACCCTTATTTTTTTTCATTTCCTAAACCAGGGGCTGCAAACTCAGGTGCATACAAGGACCTGCAGATGAATGACGATCTCAGCCCTTACTTGGGCCCAGCTGTGTGCCAGGCACTGTCTCAAGTGCTTTGCACATATTCTTTATGTAATCCTACCACCCCCACTCCCGAGGTTGCCACTTGTAATCACTCCCATTTCACAGACAGGGAGACTGCATCACACACAAGGTGAAAGTCACTTGTGCCAAATTACATGGATAGCAAGTGCTGAGTCAGGATGGGAACCTAGGTAGGGTGGCTCCAGAGTCCACAGCCCTTGACCTTGTGCTGTGCTGAGCAGTTGGACTATGGGACCAACTGGAGGCCGATGGGGGAGACTCACCTTTGTCAGGCAGGATTAGGGGTCCCAGCTGTTCAATTCCTTGGGAAGCCAGAAATTGAGAAATTTATGCAAAATCTCCTTTAGATTTTGGCGATTAACTTAAAAACACTGTTTATAACGAAGAGTTTCAAATATACACAAAAATAGGGAAACTAGTATTAATAAAAATTAAAATAATTTTAGTACTACTGTATGAGTCAAATAAAACAAGTTCAAAGGCCACCTCTGCCCTAGACACCTCTGGCCGTTCACTGCTCTGAACCCTGTCTCCTCAAAGTGTGGTTCTGGTAGAGCAGTATCAGCATCACCAGGGAGCTGAAAAATGCTGATGCTCAGGCCCCACCCCAGACCTACTGAATTAGCCCCTAATTTTCATGAGATCCCAGCTGATGCATATGCATATCAAAGGGACTGTTCTAGGCCCTTTTGCCTCGACAGGTTTTATCAGCTTGCTTCCTGATAGGTCTTCCTGCCTCCAGGTTCGTACTCTTCTCTTGATTGAATGTGGTTGGAGTTCTTAACACTCTAAAGCTCAAATCTGGCCCCAGACTATTTGGTGAAGGGAAGGATTTTCTTGAGGAAGGCTTGGCTACACTACACTATAAAACTGACAGTGCTCACACTGCCCTTACCCTCTTCAGGGCCCTGAGCTCTTCCCTCTCACAGGATTGTTTTGAAGAGATAATGAGGTAATTTAAGTGAGAGCGTTTGTATATATATTTTTATTAATCAGGACTCTTTCAATTAAAAGGGACAACTTAAACTGGCTTAGGCAAAACAAAAACACAAACAAACAGGGACTTTATAGCTTGATCAGAAAAGACTAATGAGGAGGATTTCAGGTATGGCTTGATCCAGGGCCTTAAACAATTTAATTGGAACTTGATCTCTCTCAGGAGATGGTAGGGGCAGTGGGGGCTGGCACAGCTGAATCAAACAGCTTGTGATTGGGAGCATGGTGGTGTTTATCAAAAAAAGTGAGAATAAATGCTTGTCAGGAAAAATTAGAGGTCCCTTACGTAATTGGAAACCATATTGTTATCATTCTTCGTGGTTTTGTTTTCTCTACTAGACTTAGAATTCCTTGAGAGCTTTGGCTCTGTCTTCCTCATCTTTGCATCCACACACGTCAGACACATTGCATTTCACATCATGATGCTCAGGAAGTACTGAATCAAATGTAATCGACTCAAGTAGAGATTCAATCTCTTAGATACCAGCCTCGGGCAAGAAATCTCTCTCCCCCTCTGAGTTACAGTGGAAGTCGCTGTTCTGAAGCTAGGAGTATAAAAAACATCACAGGCTCTGATGTTAGATGCCTTTGTTTCTCTCACCACCACCCCTGATTCAAAGTCATTTTGTTCCTTTGCAGATGCTGAGCAGCTAGGAAAATGGGCCCAGCATGAGACAATTTCAAATTGTGCAGCATTTTGTTATGCAAAGGAAACAGGGTTTTTCTCAGTGTGAGGCCAGCAGTAGTGGCTATTTGTGATTGTTACCTCAGAGCCAGGGGGGAAAACAAACTTTCAAAAGTAAGTGTCAATCAAAGGGAGCTGCCGATTTCCCCATTTTACTAGGGGCCAAGACTCTTTTGAGAAGCCAAACTTTAATTGCCAGTAGCTAATAATGAGTCTTAAAAAAGCAAAAGTGAAAGAAAACAATCCCACAGAAAACAAAAATAAAAACAACCCCCAAATCCCAAAACAAAACCAAAGAACTCCAACATCAAACAAACAAAAAGCAACCAAACCAAACCAAAACAACAAAAATTAGAATGCAGAGAAATCAGGGAAGGTCAACACAAGTGTTTTGAAGTAGAATCCCTGGAACTGGATTTCTGTCCTTTTGGTCCAACTGAAGTGGGAAAGCATTATAAGCATGGTTTGAAAGGAACTAAAAAAAGAATCATGTCTCCTATGGATTCCATCATTAGAGATCAGTAGGTTCCTATTTATTTATTTGGCGAGGCAGCCCTTGGTTCACCTCACAGATTGCAAGGACCTTGTCAGCTTACAATCTCTTATTTTTTAAAAAAAATTTTTTTTTACACCTACAGCACCTGGTCCTCCTACGTGGTCTCCCATTCAAGTACTAACCAGGCCTGACCCTGCTTAGCTTCTGAGATCAGATGGGATCCGGCTTGTTCAGGATGGCATGGCCGTAGCAGTAGGTTCCTATTAAAAAAAAAAATAGCCACTCACATTTTAGTCTGAATTAGCCACTTTCTGACAGCAAGGAGTTGCAAACTAAACTGCTTAAAGCATGCAGGCATGAAATGTCCACAAGTGAAGCAGGCTGAGCCAGGAAAATACAAGAGTGGTGGGTTGGAGAACATGTGCCCTCTCTACAGGGAGCAGCTGAACTCAGCTCTGAGCAGTCATTACCAGGAGAAATTACAGGGTATTACTGTATTTCTTGGGGAGAAAAATTGGAAATCTGGATTTTTACATGAAATCTTTCCCCCAAACTCTCATATTTATCTACTAGTTCTTAACCTTTCTTCATTTACAGCTTCCTTTGATAGTCTGACCAAAGCCATAGAGCCTGGGAAATTCCCACATACTCTGTATACAATTTCACAGAGGGCTTCTTTCAATTCCACTGTGTATCTCAAAGGTCAGAACTGACTCCTGCCCTGATATTTATACTTTCTAAAAGAGAGTCAGACTGGCTGGATTTGCCATCATGAAATACGCAGCTCTCTTATTGGGCAGAGCTTCATTCATGGTCTCCCCCTCATGTTGTGATTGGTTGCCTTTAGCTTGGGCACTGATTCTGGATCCAATCAGGTGTGGCTATGGCTACAAGGCTGGATGTACCCAGCGAACAGGCTAAGAAACCATAACTTTCAGAACAAAGTATCCACAGGGTTACTTTTCTCAGAATTAGTTGGTGGGCACCCAGACCCCTTGAACTTCATGGATTGCTCTCCAAAATGCCTTCTCCCTGACGCTTCTACTTCCCTCGATTCTCTTTCCATTTGGAAAATGCCTTCTCTCCCTCTTTCATTTTTCTTCTCGTATTTAAAAAAAAATTTGGTAAAGCAGTTACTTTTAATTATTATGATTTACATGTATTGAAGTAATACGAGCACATAGTTTAAAAGTCAAACTATATTTATAACAAAATATTAGTTTTCTGCTTCTCTCCTAGTCCATCCCTAGAGACAATTACTTGTAACTCCCTTAGCTGTTTTTTTAATAACATCTCCCCGTCTTCATATTTTTAATCTGGATTCTGACATTATATTTTTAGTTATTTGATTCACTTTCTCAATTAAACATATACAGAGAATACCTATGATGGGCTAGGGGCTGCCCTGGGGGCTGTGAATAGAGGCATGAGCAAAAACAGATGCAGTCCCTCCTTCCCAGAATTCTTCACTAGCAGAGGTTTTGCTGGGGAGAGGGAAGGGGGAAAGGAAGAGCATTTAGGTAGAGGGAATAGCATATGCAAAGCCCCTTTGAGGAAGGGAACATGATGGATTTCCGAGTCATTTCCTTGGCCCTTCGGAACTACACGCTTTAAATGAACCTTCATAGTAGAGACTTGGGAGGGAGACGTGGTTAAGAGCTGGATGATGGGTTAAAATTGTCTCCCTGAATCATTAGTTGTGTGCTCTGTGTGGACAAAACACTTAGCTTCTCCAAGTCTCAGTTTTCTTGCCTAAAGAATGCCATTATTAAAATGAGACTTTTGTGGTAAGCATGGAATGACATGATTCTTATCAAATTTTGCCCAAAGCCTACCACACAATGAATGGTCAAAAAATGCTTGTTGATATAATCACATCATTTTTTTCTTTACTGTGTAAGTATCAGCTGATAGAGCAAATCTAGGCCAAATCCTGAGGTTGCGAAGGCCAGTCTGTGAAGTTTAGGGGACAAACAAAGCTTTGGTTTGCGCTGATGACTGTGTCTGATGTCTTCAGATCACGGTGGAGAGAGAGAGTACATGGGTTTTGAGTCACCCTGGGCTTGGTGTTTCCCCGGCCTGCAGCCATTAGCCCTTATTATATGAAGTGCTTCCGAGCTGTGTGAAATTTTACTCACTTCCTATTAGGACTATCTGGACAGGAGGCAGAAAATGGTTGCTTTTGGAACTAGCATGCCCGGAATGCCCCAGAGGGCACTGCGCCCCATCTAAGGCTCAGAATCCTGGGAGGCTAGCCTTCTTCCAGAGAGCTGTGTTGGTCAGTCTCTTTCTGCCCTGCCTGCTTCTAACCTTGGTTAGAAGACACCCTGAACCCAGGTGATAGGCTGTTGATGGTTTGTTACAATGATGGTTATGACATGATGTGGGCATTATGGTTGAAGGAAGACCAGCATCTGTCCCTCCCCGCCCCCCTCACTCTGTCAATTTCTTTGTCTTCCTGTCTTTGCAAACTCTGTCTACCTCTTAATCACCATTGTGATCTCTTTGCCTCTCTACATCTCTCTTTGTCTGCTCATTTCTCAATCTTTTGTCTCTGTTTCTCTCTGCTTATTTCTCCATTTCTCGCTGGACTTGACATTAAATTCTCTCTTTCTCTCTGTCTCTTTCTGTCTCCCCTGAGACTCCCACCTCTTTTCCCCTTCTCTCAAGTCCTTCCTTAACATTCAGTGACTTCATAAAAACAGTCACCTCCAGTGGAGACCATTTTTAACCAAGGATTTAGCTAACATCATTTTCATATTTTGTATATGAGGATGGCAGGAGGAGTTAGCTGGTTTGCTCGTTGATATAGTTTAGTCAAGACAGCCTTTTTATTAGCAGATTTCTGCAGATTGGTTTGGAAGATGTGAGATGTGACTGAAATATTAAATTTCTACACTGTCAAAGCACTAATGGATTGGGAAAGTAAATTATAGAAGCATAATCTCCCACAGGAACTACACTGACATTTAAAATTAACTTTTCTTAATTTTGCGTCCACTGCATTACACACTGGCTTTGAGAGGAACATTGAAATCCAAATTCTTGGTGAACACCCTAATCGACAAGAATGGTGGTAATTAAATTAGAAGGCAAAAATTGCTCTTTGGTTTCTTCCTGCAGGTTTTCTTACCTTGGGGAATATTAGGGAGAGGAAATGTTTCGCAGTCTCGACAAAATGATCAGCCTTTATGGAAATGAGCATGTCCACGGATAACTCAAAATGTTTGGGGGAAAGACTCCATGGGTGACTTATGGAAGAGTTTTAAGGTTTTCCTTCCTCCCTCCCTCTCTGCTTTTTCCTATTTGTTTATCTTTCCTCCCCTCTATATTTTGTCTGGGTCAGTTGCCGGCTGCGCTCGAATCTGAACTGACATCCAAGACGCCTGAGTTCTATCCCAACTTTGCTGTTCATCAACTGTGTGACCTTGGGAAAGTTATTCAGCCTGTCTGGTCTTTAGTTTTCTGTCGAATGAGAAGTTTTGGACTAGATGAACGCTGACATTTTTTCCAGGTCTAGAATTCTTTGACGCACACACCAACAAATGTTTAATTTTAATATGTATTCCCCACCCACCCCCCCGCCCCCGCCTCTGTTATGAAGAGGACAAGTTCATTAAATGATTTGGAAATAAAAGAAAGACATCCTACCCAGCTCAAGAGCTACTGTGAACATTTCGGTGTATTCCCTTTCGGTCTTTTTTCCATACATAGTTTCAGTTTGTTTATATCATGCATACCACTGTAGTATCCTCTTTTCAATTAGCATTTTCTCCTGAGCTTGTCTCTCTGTCCTTACTCTCTTCAAGAACATTCTTAATGGGTATGTGATAGTTCACCAAGCAGCTGGATTTATAAACCACTGCTTGGCTGGTAGACATGTTGGTGGATGCTTGCATTTTTTTTTTATGGTTACTTTTTTTTTTGCGGGGGTGGGGTGGGAGGGGGTGAGGAAGAAGGGGCTTAGGTTTGCTTAAGGCTCCAGGCTGCATTGTTCTAGAACTTGAATAGACACTGGGGTCTGGTTTCCTAGTGGGCCCACCCCATGGCAGACCTACTGGATGAATCTAGACAGTAAATATATTTTGTTCAACCTAAAGAGTATTTTCAATAATTTTGTTTATTTCCCACATTAAAGAATCTAAGAGGTCTCACATGAAAATTCTTAGAAATTTAAAAATAATGCCAAGTAGCAATACTTAGTGATGTGAAGGACAACTGTCTAATGGCACATGTCTCCTCATTTGTCGCAATCCCCTGAGACCACCCCTCTCATTAAGCGGTCCCTGTGGGCATTTGAATTTGAGACCTCTGGTGCGTTTTACTGTATCTGAGCTGAACCTCGGAACCAGTTAGGCCTGGGCCGCGACGTGCTGAACTTTTCACTCTCAGAATAGGACCCAGTAAAGAAATTTGGGCATCGTGCCAGTCAAGCCGTTTTTACAGGTGCTGTGGGAAGGATGTGGCCGAATTCCTGTGCTCTGCATTGTTTTTGGTGATTTGTGCTTAGAAATGAAATCATTGCTGGGATGTGCCAAGCTGTAGGGAAGGGGAACTCGACAAAACTCCAACCCTGCGCTCAGGTCTGTGGTGGACCATCATTTATTGCTTTTTATCTGTGGTTTTTGTGGGTGTATCTGCTGCATTCTGAAGTCTTAATTCAGGAGCCTGTCCACGGTCAGACCCTTCTTGGCACATACCAAAATTATATCTATCTGTGTGTGTCTCTGCTGGCGTAGAGTAAGTGCTCAAAAAACAGATATCTCTGTGGCAGAGATAATAATGCTCATCAAATAGTCCATGCACTGCCGTATTTCCAGCCCCCCTGCAGTTAAGTGGGGTGTATGACTAGTTCTTACCAATGGGTTGTGAGTAGAGGGGTGTGTGTCACCTCCAGGCTTAAGCATAGGTAAGTGGGTGTGAGTTCTTTGTGTGCTTTTTTTTTTTTTTTTCCTGCTGTGAGCTGTGAAGGCCTCATTGAAAATGTGAAATGAGAATATCATTTTAACCTGAATTTCTGATTTACCTGGACCCACAACAGACTCTCTATGAGAGAAAAGTAAACTTTCGTTGTATTAAGCCACAGGGACTTTGGTGTGCTTGTTACTGCAGCATAACGTAGCCCAAGCTGACTGATACAGTCTCATAGAATTAGTGTGTGGGGACTACATATCCATGACTGCAAAATCTTTTGACAGCTAGCCAGTGCTCAGTCAATATAGAATGGATAAGAAACCAGAATTTGGCTTGTGTTTTCAGACAATATGTATACCCAACTCTTTTCTCATGGGAGGGCATGTTAGGTTAGAAGGATACCTCCCTGGGGAAGACAAGGAGAACTAACATTTACTGAGTGCTATCTATTATGCCATTTATTATCCACATTTAAATATGAAGAAAATGAGCTCCAGGGAGATTAGGCAGTTTGCCCAGAGTCGTAGAGCTGTTGAATACCTGGTTCTGCCAGAATGCCTCCTTTCCATCATTTCAAATGCCTTTAAGTCTTAACTTTAATGCCGCCTCCTCAAGGAAGCCTTCCCTGTTCACCAGGCTAGATTACTTCTCACTGTTATATGTTCTCACTCCAGCTACCTCCCCTCTTTACGTAATTTCCCATTAGATTTTAAGTGTTCTGAGGGTACGTCCTGCGTCTGTCTTGCTCAATGCTGTATCTCCAGTACTTGGTATACTGTCTGACACATAGTAGGAGCTCAATATATATATTTTTGGACGTATAAAAGGGAGTCATGGACTTTTGTCCTGGTACTTCTGCTCATCAACTGTGTCGTGTTGGACGAGTAGTTTAACCTCCCTGACACCCAGTGTTGCCATTGGCACAAGGGTTTGGGTGCAAGGAGTGTATTGGGGCGGGTGATTCCATGAAGCCCTGGGAGAGGACAGCAGTGAGATGGAGAAGGGCAGTAAGCAGTAGGTTTGTGTTGAGGGCAACTAGGCTCAGTCTTGCCAAGGCCCCCGGGGAGGCTGTGCAGCAGGTGCTTGTGTGTGCACCATTACATGGGTGAGGAGATACTTATTTTTCACTCATGCTAGCCGCCCTTCGAGGCCTCTCCTGGGGGCGTTATCTCGTCAACGCTTCCGACCCGTCCTCACACTGGCTTAGCCCGCCTGGGCAGTCAGAGAAAGCCCTGGCAAAAAATCATGGGTATTTGACTTCTGTTGTCAACTCAGTGTGCAAGGGGTGGCGAGAGGGGCACCAGTAGTGTACCCTCTGGCTTCCTGTATTGGTCTGTAACAGGAAGAAAATGTGCTTGGTGGAGAAGATGGAGTTTTGTCCCCTGAGCACTTCTGCTTCTCAACAGTGACCAATAAACTCGCCCTCTGATTTGATGATACATTGCTCTCTTGTGAGTTCGGCTGGTGTGAGTCAAGAGATGGCCCCTTTTTGGGAGTACTTGGCAAAACTGAATTTCTTAGACCAAATTTGGAAACTGAAAAGTGGAAAAAATCGCACCAGGCCGGGGCCATGAATAAGTGAAGTGGGCAGGAGGAGGGGGGTAATGCACAGCAAGTGCTTAGCTTGGTACCTGGCACATAGTAAGTGCTCAATAAAAGTTATTTACAATGCGAGAGGCAGCACTGAATATTTCTAGAGATAGCTTTAAGGAGGGGAAGTGGAACCCGAGTGTAACTTATTGAAAGGATGCCAAAGAAATGAGGAAAGCAGGAAGAGGTTCAGAAAGAAGTCTTCTGACCTAACTAATGCTGGCCTCTTGCACAGACCTTGGAACTCGGATGACAGGCATTTTCTCTTCATCACAGCCATGGCGATTTCTTAGAGGTGAGCTTGATTGGTAATATGGGTGCATAACCCCTTCCCCTCAGATATTTTAGATGCTGGTAAGTAACCTGTGTTTGGGGGGGGAGGTGGCAGCCGTTAATCATTTGTCTTCTTGGTATTCTGCTGTGAGCTTCTTCCACATTACCTGCCGCACTGGCTTTGATGCATTAGCAGGGCCGACGTGGAGGAAGACAAAAGCAAGTCGTAGCGTCTGTGTATGTAGCAAGGCAAAGTTGAGTGTTTAGTTACGTGACTGAGCCGAGAGCTGGTTTATCCGCTGGGCACTGCGAACGGGGTGCTCATGAGCCCTGTGGGAATGTCTGCACCCTAAAAAGTGTGGCTTCTGAAATATGAAAAGAAAACTAACATCAAAAACATTTAAATTCTATTTTATGTGTCCTTGCCTTAGCAAAGTATGATTGACAAGTAAAAATTGTATATATCTAGGTTGTACAAGATGATCTTTTTAAAAATTATTTCACTACTTTTTCTTAAGGTGATCTTTTAAAAGGTGTACGATGTGGTGATTTAAAATACATACAGATATATTGTGAAATGATTACTACAATCAAGTTCATGACCACATCCGTAACCTCGTATAGTCACTGTTTTTGAATATAAGTATCTTCAATTTTATTTTATTTCGATTATTTCTTGCTTTTGATTGTTTATTTGCATCATTAAAGATAACATAAAAGAAACTTACCAGTTTTCGTGGTGCACAGAGCAAAGATAAGATCGCCTTGGTGAATTCAGAGAAATCACTCATCACTCTGACATGAACACAAGGTGTTCTCCATACCAGGCGGTTTTTCAGCTCAGGCAAAATGTAACATCTGTGACAATTCAATTTATTCATTTATTCCGTAAATATTTCTTGAGCACCTACTATGTGTCTCAGACACTGGAAATTATAGGGAAAGCTATAAAGTGGTAAATAAGACAACTGTTATTCCTGGCTTTATGGGATGTATATTCTCAGCAATTAGTTAGAAGAGGGAACCATTTGTGTGTGTGTGTGTGTGTGTGTGTGTGTGTGTGTGTGTGTGATGAGAACACTTAAGATCTCTCTCAGCGGATTTCAAGTATATAATACAGTATCATTAACTATAATCACTGTGCTGTACATTAGCTCCCCAGAACTTATAACTGAAACGTTAATCCTTTAATTAATAGCTCCTCATTTTCCCTATCTCTCCTACCCCTTTACCCCACAAGTCCCTGGCAACCACCTTTCTACTCTCTGGTTCTATGAGTTCAGACTTTATATAATTGAAATTGATACACGTTTCATGAAACACTGTACATGTTATAACATATGTCCACTAGTCAATGGCAACTCAACTCATCATTCTAGGTATCTTATATTTTACGTGGTTACATTTTTTCTTTTTACTTTTGCAATTACAGTTGACATTTAGTATTATTTTGTATTAGTTTTAGGTGTATAGCAGAATGGTTAGACATTTATATAATTTGCAAAGCCATTCCGCCCCACCTGGCACTATACGTAGTTATTACAATATTATTGACTATCTTCCCTATACTGTACTTTACATCCCCATGACTATATCGTAACCACCAATTTGTACTTCTTAATTCCTTTACTTTTTTCACTCAGTCTCCCCAAATCTCCCCCTACCCCATCTGGCAACTCTCAGTTTATTCTCTGCATTTGTGCATCTGTTTCTGTGTTTATTTTGTTCTTTAGATTCCACATGTAAATGAGAATATATGGTATTTGTCTTTTTCTGTCTGACTTCACTCAGCACAGTACCCTTTTAGGTCCGTTCATTTTGTTGGAGATGGTAAGATTTCATTTTTTTTAATGGCTGAGTGATATTCCATCATGTATATGTACCATCTCTTCTTTATCCAGTCATCTATTGATGGGTACTTAGACTGCTTATAAATAATGCTTTTATAAATAGTTATAAATAATGCTTCAATGAATATAGGGGTGTATATATCTTTTCAAATTAGTGTTTTGGATTTCTTTACCCAGAAGTACAATTATTGGGTCATAAGGTAGTTCTATTTTAATTTTTTTTTGTGGAACCTTCATACCGTTTTCCATAGTGGCTGCACCAATTTGCAATCCCATCAACAGTGCATGAGGGTTCTCTTTTCTCCACATCCTTGCCAACACTCGTTGTTTGTTACCTTATTGATGATGGTCATTCTGAAAGCTGTGAGGTGATAGCTCATTTTGGTTTTAATTTAAATTTCTCTGATTAGTGACATTGAGCATTATTTCATATGTCTGTTGGCCATCTGTATGTCCTCTTTGGAGAAATGTCTATTCAGGTCCTCTGCTCATTTTTAATTGGATTTTTTTGTGTGTGTGTGTTGAGTTGTATGAGTTATTTATAAATTTTTGATATTAACCTTTTTTTGGATGTAACATTGGTGAATATCTTCTTTCATTCAGTGGGTTGTGTTTCGTTTTGTTGATGAATTCCTTTGCTGTGCAGAATTTTAGTTTGATGTAGTCCCATTTGTTTATTTATTTTTGTTTGTTTCCCTTGCCTGAGGAGATATATCTGAAAAAAAAAAAAAAAAAAAAAAAAACCAAAACATTACTACGAGCCATGTCAAGTTTATTGCCTATGTTTTCTTCTAGGAGTTTTATGGTTTTGGGTCTTACATTTGTAAGTTTTTAATACATTTTGAGTTTATTCTTGTATATGGCATAAAAAGATAGTCTAGTTTTATTTTTTTGCTTGTATCTGTTCAGTTTTCCCAACATCATTTATTGAATATACTATCTTTACTCCATTGTATATTCTTGTTTCCTTTGTCATAGATTAATTGACCATATGGACATGGGTTCATTTCTGGGCTCTCTGTTCCGTTCCATTGATCTATGTTTCTGTTTTTATGCCAGTACCATGCTGTTTTGATTCCAATAGCTTTGTAGTATAGTTTAGTATTAGGACGCATGATACCTCCAACTTTGTTTTTCTTTCTCAAGATTGCTATGGCTATTCGGGGTCTTCTGTGGTTCCATATAAATTTTAGGATTATTTGTTCTAGTTCTGTAAAAAATGCTATTGGTATAAGGATTGCATTAAAACTATAGGTTGCTTTGGGTAGTATGGACATTTTAATATTGTTAATTCTTTCTATCCATGAGCACAGTAAATGTTTACATTTATTTTGTATTTTCTTCAGTTTCTTTTTTCAGTGTCATAATTTTCTTAGTACAGATCTTTTACCTCCTTGATTAAATTTGTTTCTAGGTATCTTATTTTTTTGATGCAATTGTAAACGGGATTGTTTTCTTAATTTCTCTTTCTGATAGTTCATTATTGGTGTATAAAAATGCAACCAACTTTTGAATATTAATTTTACATGCTGCTATTTCACTGAATTCATTAATCAGTTCTAATAGCTTTTTGGTGAAATCTTTAGGTTCTCTCTATATGGTATTAGGTCATCTGCAAGTAATGAGTTTTACTTCTTCCTTTGCAATTTGGATGACCTTCCTTTTTCTTGTCTGATTGCTGTGGCTAGGATTTCCATGTGGTTACTTTTTAATATTTTTTATATGTGAGGTGAGGGTCTCTATTGTCCAATCATCCAAGGTTTAGATGTGACCCTATCCTGGGCATAGGCTGCTGATTTGAATTTGATATGTAGGAATTTGATTTATAAATGAATGGGTTAGTTAGAGCTTGGGCCTTTTTAAATTGCCTACTTGATTATTTAGATGTTCTTTAGAACTTAAAAATTGGAATTACAAAAGTAGACTTATGCTTGTTGGAATAGCATAATAAATACAACCAAGTGTAAAGTAAAATATTAGTGATGTCCCATCACCCTTTCCCCCTCCTCCTGTTATTAAAAGAAATTTAAATGCAGCTTTTCCCAAACTTCCTAGGGGTTGGAGAGATTTCGCACATACTGTCCTGCTTCTTCCCCAGCAGAGCGGTTAACGGTCAGGCACACTGCCGCTAAAAGGGAAAACTTGTTCCCTCTACTCAAAACACTTCTGACATCAAATGTGGGTTCCCCCCGCCCCACGTCATGCAACTCTCCAACTCTTGGGACACCAATGGGGGATTCTACAGTTCAGTTCTGATACTACCAGGGGTCAGTGCAGACTCTACTGGTTGAGGGCTCAGTCCCACAAGACTGCCCCCATCCCCTTCAGATGCCAAGTTCAAGTCCCAAGTTGTCACCTGTACTTCTGACCAACTGGCTATAAATCGAGGGTTCCTATAACTTCCTCCTTAGATTAAATAATTTTCTATAATGGCTCACAGAACTCTTTACTTACATTTATGAGCTTATTATAAAGGATGCAGATGAACAGCCAGGTGAAAAGGTACATACAGTGAGGGACCCAAGTGCAGGAACTTCTGTCTCAGTAGGGTTGGGGTGTAGCACCCTCTTGGCACATATTCAGTGTCTGGGAAGTTCTCCATACCCTGCCATTTAGGGTTTCCATGGAGATTCCATTACACAGGCACCAGTGATAAAATCACTGGCCATTGGCTATTAACTCGATCTTCAACTCTTCTCACTTTCTTGAGGTTGGGGAAGGGTGAGTGGGAACTGAAAGTTTCATGACCTCTAATCATGCCTTGGTCACTAGCCCCCATTCTGACACTCCTAGGGGTTCCAGCCATCAGGCTGCATTCATTAGCATATAGAATGACACTCATCCCTCCAGCGATTCCCAAGGCCTTAGGGAGTCCTAGTGTCAGGGACTGGGAACTAAGACCAAATATTATAACAAAAAATGCTCCTAGCATCTCTGTCACTCAGGAATTACAGGGGTTTTAGGAGCTCAGAGTCAGGAGTGAGGGTGGGGTGGGGGCAGAGACTAAACATCTATTTCTTATTATGTCACAACCACAAACTACCCCAGTGACGTCAGGTAAGTG
Source organism: Eidolon dupreanum (assembly GCA_028627145.1). Classification (NCBI taxonomy): domain Eukaryota; kingdom Metazoa; phylum Chordata; class Mammalia; order Chiroptera; family Pteropodidae; genus Eidolon; species Eidolon dupreanum. The sequence continues at coordinate 102,363,586 of CM053510.1, read as the reverse complement.
GCTTGACCAACCTGAGCCTCAGCCTCTGACAACAGTCCCTTGCTTCCTGGGTTGCTGTGAGGACCGAGTGAGTTAACACACATGAGGAGGCAGCACGCTACCTTGTGCCTGGTATGGTGTATGTACTCAAATCACTGTTTCCTAACCTTGACCCTTGAGCCTGGCAAAGAGAGATTGAGTAACATACATTCTGAATCATAGCGGTGTGGTTTTCTCATGTTTGCGGATTTAGGGCATCCCTGGGGGTACAGTTAAAATCAGATTGGAGGAAAGGTTGATCTCTGTCATCTGTTTTCCTCTTAATTTAAATGCAGGCTATATTGCAAATCACTCTCCCCAGGTGAGCTGAATAATGAATGCCAGCTCTGATAATCCTGATGGCTTAAAAATGGTTCATTATACTAACAACTACCATTTATTGAGTGCTCCCTCTGTGCCAGGCTCTGCCCCAAGTCCTTTTCTAGCTTGGGGTCTAGAGTTAAGCATTCTCAGGGAATCTGAGTTCGAGTCCTAGTCTCACCTCCTCGGAGCAGCCTCTCTTCAGGAGAGTCACTTCCTTTCTCTCTGAGCCTCAGTTTCCTCATCTGTAACATGGGACAATATTAGCTGCTCCCGCTACAAGGTTGTGCTAGAGATTAAATGCACAATTAATGCAAAGATCTTAGCCTGAAGCCGGGAAGGCTGTAAGCATTTGATAAATGTTAACTTTTATTATCATCATGTTCCTTAATCCTTAGGGCAGCCCTTTGAGGCACATATGAAAAATGTTTGGCTTATTTTATATGGCAAAGCTCTAAAAATTAGGTGCCTTCGATATGTAACTTCATTTCCTTTAATAATCTTTTTCACAGTGTATTTGGGAATGGGGATGTAAATTAATCCCTTATCAATAGGAAAATGGAGATTTTATGTGTGTGTGTGTGTGTGTGTATGTATGTATTATGTATGTGTAGTATATATATGTGCCATGTCACAGAAAATGAATGAGTTAAGGCTCCGTGAATCAATGTGGGTGAATCCTCAAAAAAGTCTTTTTAAAGATCATTTATATGCAGCAAGTCACTTGATTCTCACAAAACCCATTAGTAAAGTGGGGGCAAGTGATATAATCTTCTGGATGAGCAAGGTGTTGAGCCACCACTTACCTGTGTGTCTTTCTTCCCTTAGTACCTGCTTGGCTCCGACTCTTCCTCACTGACAGGCGCCTCTGTCCTCCAACTTGGTCTTACAGTGGGCAGAGCCTGTGGTCTCGGAGTTGTAGGGAAGAAAAAACTTTTCCTCTACCCACTTAGGCCAGTGAGGGCTGTGAATGAAACTGGAAAAAGACAGATTAATAGGAGAGAAGGCATACCAATTGTATTCATGTTAATTTTTTTTTTTTTTATGAATATTTCACTTCACAAAAAAGTGAAAACTCAAAGAAGATATTAGACTTGGGGGGTTAGATTCCATTTTAACAAAATGTGATAAATTATGGAGAGCTGACTAGACAGAGGAAAAGGGGTTTGGGGCTCCTGGGGGTGGTAGATGGTGGCAGGTGACTAGGCAAGGTCTGGTATGCAGATTCAAGTAATCTCTGATAACAGGAGTTGTTCTTTTCATGGTGTGGGAGAGGGGGACATTTTTACAAATGGAAACTTATGTCACCTTTACAAAGAGAAATTTATGCCCTGCATTTTTCGACAAAAAAGGGGGAGGGCAGAGAGCTCTTCCTGTGTTGGCTGTTTCTCGGTTGCCTTCAGCTCAGAATAATCCTGCCAAAGTGGCACATATGGGGGTGGCATATTCTGATCCCCTTCAGAGTTAATGTCCTAATTTGCATATACTCTTGAGAAAAGAGCATAGGTTTGTCTTAGAATTGTGTTCAAACTCTAGTGTTACCATTTACTAGCTGTGGGTCTTTGGATGAGCAACTTTCATTCTTTGAATCTTGGTTTTCTCATCTCTCAAATGGGGATGAAAATGGTACCTACTTCATAGGACTGTCATATGAATTAAATAATACATAAAAAGTGCTTAGTCTGGTGAGTGGCAGACAGTCAACGCTGAAAGGCATGCACATTTCTAAGTATACCTGCCCTTACAGATGCCACTTACCTGCACCCCAAAATCCCGGCTTGCTTTGTGACTTGGAGAAGTTGCTTGGCCTCCTGGCTACATTCCCTTGTAAGATGAGTGGGTTTGATTGCATAATTTAAAAATAATTAATTTTTTTATAGTGACATTGGTTAACGAAATCCAGTTAGTTTCAGCCATACGTTTTAACAGTAAGGCATATATATTTACACTGTATGTTCATCTCCCATAGTTAGATTTCTTTCTGTCACCCCATATTTGATCCCTTTTACTTCGTCTATCTCCCCCCTCCCCCATCCCTCGTTCCCTATGGTAACCACTAGTCTATTGTCCAATGTCCGTGATGTGAAGGAGAAATAAAGACCTTTCCAGACATACAAAAATGATTGCATAATTTTTTGAGGTTCCTTCCAGCTCTAACAATTCATCACCCATATAGCACACTCATATAATTTATTTAAATAATCTATTCATTATATCCTGCTTGCCTTTGCTGTAATACTTTTAGATGATAATTGCACAGAATTAATGGAAACCAGAGAAATTGTTCAGATTTTTTTTTTTTTTAGCACAGGGATTGAGCAATATGCTTATGTACATAATTACCCTTTGTTTTTCTTTGTAGTCTAAGAGGGCATATTAAAAAGCTGGCAGTGATTTCTTGCCCCTCCTGTTGGCTCAAGAAACTGGCTAATGCAGTTTTATGTTAATTTGAAGACATCCGGAATACCATAGCAGCTAAAAGAAAGAGAAGCACTCAGTTATAAAAAGTGCTTTTGAATCACCTATCCAAATTCGAGTGTCTGAAGGGTTTGCAGCAAGTTCTGCCCCGCCTGCCCCCCACCACCCTCACCGCTCCACCCCCCAGCCAGAAACGCTTTTCCCGTCCTCACCACAGTTGATGAATAAAGGATTCCTTAACTGTGCTTCCTGGTTAAATTCACAAACACCAGTGAACGATATTGTGTTCTTCTTAGCTTCCCTCTCTAATTGCTCCTCTCCCACAAATGTCTATAAAAATGTGATTTTGGCCTGCTCTCTTGACTCTTAAATGCACTGTTCTTTGCTCAGCACACGCTTCGTTTTACAGCTAACCAGAAAGACAATTTGCTTTGAAGTTACTGGCCTGCTCTACAGCCTTCAGTGCCTCCCTATTGCCTCTGGCACTGAATGCAGACTCAGCTTAGAATCTG
>CM053510.1:102328205-102359817 GCA_028627145.1 Eidolon dupreanum | reverse complement strand
AGGAACATTTTTCTGGCATGTCTCCCATTCACCTCATTCCAGATTAACCATTGCCCAGTTAAATCTGTTTACAAAGGAATGCAATGCTGGACAAAGAAGTTTTAGTATGAGATCCTCTATGTATGCACGCATGCATTCATGCATTCAGCCACCCATCCATACACCCATCCATCCATTTACTTATTCATCCCGTGAAGAAGATATTGTTATTTCTATCTTATAGAGTAAAAAACCCAAAGCTCAGAGAAGTTACACAGCCAGTAAGAAGTGCCGAGTTTTGCTATAAGCAAGAGGGGGAACTCACTCCTCTCCCATTGTCTTTGTCAGAGGTCAGCAAACATTTTCTAAAGGGCCAGATAGTAATTATTTTAGGTTTTACAGGACACACAGTTTCTCTCACAACTACTGAACTCTGCCACTGTAGCATAAAAGCAACCATAGATAATATGCAAATGAACAGGTGTGACTTTATTTCAATAAAATTTTGTTTACAAAAACAAGTGGCAGGCCAGACTGGACCCATGGGCTGTAGTTTGCTGACTCCTGCTCTGTAGTCCTGAAGGTTGTAAATCATGGTGACCGATTCTTCTTGAACCTCTGGCTACAGGGATGGACACATAACCAGCCTGGGCCAATCAGAGACTTCTCTGGGATTGATACATTGATGATGAAAGAGAGAAGTATGCTTTTTACTGGATGGCTAAACCAGAAGAATGAGAGTATGGAGAGTATGATGTAGAGAGAAGCCAAGCAGAGACAAGGTGCCAAGCCATTGTTGGAAGGAGGGAGAGATTGATTATTGGTTAAGCTTTTGGGTTCAGCCATGCTTGAGCTGAGTTGAACATATACTCCTAGATTCCCCAATAATGCACTTTAAAGTGGTTTGGATTGGGTCTCTGTCACTTGAAACCAAGAGTCTGGACTAATACACCCCTAGTGTATTGACCTCACAATCTCATGATGCAGGCTCACTTTTTCCACATGATTAGGAATATGGCTTCCAACAACTACAGAGTCACATTTTTCCAGCACGGAGAGCCCAGAGAAAGAGGTTGTCTTCCCCACTAGTTTTAACAGGCAATCCCAAGGCAGGTCTCTGACTGCTAAGCTTAGGTCACTTGTCCATAATTTTGTTCAGAAGGATGGAAGACTCTGGTTGACTGGCTAGGGCAGGGTCTAAGACCCATCCCATGGTTGGGAGTGGGATGGGGAAAGAAGTGTGTGGGACATGTTCTGAAAAGCCAAAATCAGCAGTTCCCAAAGAGAATAATTCTTGGGCTGAGTCTTGAATGTATATAAAGAGGTCAAAATAGCCCATGCGGAGGGAGCAGCATGCATAAAGACAAGTATAAGGGAAATGCTGGGACTTTAAGTGGATTAAGCATACAAGCATAAAGTACATATGGGGAAATTATGAGGAAATGAGGTTGGAGGTGAGAAAGGGCAGAGGTCAGATCAGAGCAGAGGAAGGAAGGACACCAAGTCATGGCAAGGAGTTCAGAGTATGACATTAAGGCAATGGGGATAGTTTGGGGGGATTTAAGCAAGAGTTAGCTAATCAGATTCTTCAGAAATTAGCCTTTGGTGGTAGGTTGAAGAATGGGCCAGAGTGGCTACAAGGAAGCCAGTAAAGAATATTTCTGGTTACCCAGGTAGGCGGAAGTGGATATGGGATATGAGAGCATGTCTCCTGGACGTGATAGTTGGAAAAAAGTCCTTCCTTTGTATAGTTTATTAGAGGTCTGGAGGAGCTCTACAGTTGGTTAGTTAATGCTGCTAGATCGCCTCACTGAGGGTTTGGGTTGTAGTGAATTGTGCTTGCCTTCATCACTATGAAGAAAGTCCCAAGGAAGGCCTGTGGTTGATAAGTTTGGATCTCATGTCCATCCTTAAATACTCATTTTGTTCAGAAGAAAATCTGCAGCATAAGAGGGCCAGTTTCAGCTTTGTATTGATGGCAGCAGAACAGGTTGCTCCCTGGGCTCTGGAGGAGATGGTTTCTGTGATCTGCCCTACTTCCCCTCCATAAGATTTCAGCACTGTGGTAATGGACAGCGCCTTGCCCTTTGTAAGCATTACTGCCTCAGCACGTGCTGTATCCTCTATGTGCTTTTCTGCTTCAGAGCTCATTTCCATAGCATAGAAGGCCACTTAGCCCATGCACAGACTGGAAGGGCTGGGGAGTTAACATTCCCTGGAGTAATCTTCAATCAGTGGGGAAAAGGAACTGGTGGATAAATACCCCAGAATGTCCTTTGGAGGAACATTGCGAGACATTCTACATAGTTCCTTGGACTTCATGTGTCCAAAAGACCATATTTTCCCACTGGCTCACAGGATTCAATACATCCAGATAGACCTTAGCTATTGTATTTATTAAAAGTGTACAAACACTTAACCTCTCTGTGTCTCAGCTTCCTCATCTCTCAAATGGGCATAATACTTATCCCTATCTCAGAGGTTAAAAGTTGTGAAGAGCAAATGAGTAAATATACAGAGCTTGGAACAACGCCTGCCTCACATAAGGCTAGATATTCTATACATTTTAGTTATTATTAGTTCGAATTTGAATGTTTGCTTGATTTTGGCTATTAGTAGTCTTTTTTCAGATTTCTTTTATTTTCTGAGTTTGTGGTCTATAAACAAAATCTCATTGCATAGGGAGATTACTCTTATTTATTGGAACCCAGTTGTGAATTCATTTGAAAAAGAAGCATCATCATCTTGTAATACAAATGATCACGCTTAATTGCTTTCATAAACTCTGATTTTAAAAACATCAGATTCCCTGAAAGCTTTTTTGCTATCAGAAAGCTTTCCTGAGCCACATGTGGGCTTTGTAGGGGGCGCAGTAACAGCAAAGACACAAAGTCACTTCCTGGTCAGGTGAATCTAAGTGAATTTAGAGTCAAAAGCATCAGGTTCAAGACCGACAGACCCCCTCAGTACTCAATTGGAACAAGCATTGATATATCAGGTGACTCCAATTCCTTGCATTTATCTGAGCTGGGAGTAAGGTTTTGCAGATTCAGCCATGGCTGCAGTCATAATGTAGGTCACTAGCGGGAAATTATCTTGCTGCTGTTTCAGACAGAAATGAAACTTAATAGCTTATGTATTTTTTTTTTCTCTGCTGTGTGGTGCCAGGGGCATTTTAATGGTTCAGGGAGAGTGGGGGGAGGGTAATCTGAAAGCTTTGCCTTTTAGGGTTCTGTTTCATTCACTAGATTGGTGACCATATTCTGAATTTTCTTCCCTGGTCAGTCTTTAGCTCTCATTGCCATCAGTTCTCTCTGTCTTTGGAACCAGCCTGTGCCTCCCAACTGTCACACCTAGAGTTGGTGTGAGCCTCACCTGAAACCTCTTACGTTGTATTGCTACAGGCCAGCCAGGCAGTTGAAAGTGTGAAAATTGGACTGCTCTAGTTTCCCCCTTCATAGTTGGGATTTGGGAGAATAAGAGGCAGGAGGACTTTTTTTTTTTTTAAATGCAAAATTCTTTCTGGTCAAAGCGAACTTAGTGATGCCTAAGTCAGGGAGCTTGATGGGGGAAGGGATGCCTGCATGCTCGTGGCATGCTCTGGAAGGCATATGGGGGAAAAGGGGTGGTCTCTGTTCCTAAATGTTTTCCAATGCTGACCCTCCCCCCCACCCTCAGCACATCTACTTTGCCCAGAGCAAAGGTCCTGAGAAACTGTGTAAACCACATTTCCGGGGGCCAAATCTAAGTGTCATTGTCATATGTTCAGATAGGCTTTATCCTCATTTATGCTTCATCTCTAGTCAGCAGGGCCCTAGCTTTAATCCATTCTCCATACTTTAACTGGCATCATTTAGAGACGCTGTTCTGATTTGGTCTACCTAAAACCTTCCAAGTCTCTTAGGCTGAAGACCCAAATCCTCTCCATTGACCTCTGCAGCCCCATCCGAGGCTGCTCTCTCATTCTCTGCCCCAATCGTATGGGCTTTTTCAAGTTCCTTGAAAGTAGGAGTGCCTTCCTCCCTCTGCCACACGGCATTTGCATATGCTTTTCTTCTATGCTTTATCATTCTTCCTTTCTAGGCAATGTCATTCAGTCTTAAGGTTTTAAATATTATTGATGTGCAACTTTCAGATATGAATCTCTAACCCCAGCCTCTACCCTGCAATACAGAATTGTATATATACCTAGGAATTGTCAACAAGTCTATATATTCTCTTGGATATCTATTAGGAAGCTCAAATAATATGTCAAAATAGCTTTTTATTCCTTCTCCCACCCTGGACCCTACCTTCTTTAAATCTTCATCTCTGTAACTGGTACCACCCTTTACCTGTGTGCTCTGGCAGGAAATTCAGGAGTCCTTTGTGATTTCTTTCCAGATCAGTCCGGGTCCCAACTGGAAATATGGTACATCCAAATCAGGATAGTTTACAGAGTTATTTATAAAGAAGTGAATGAGGGGAACTCCAAGGATAGTGCAGGAACCCAGGGCTAGAAGCAGATGAGCTCTTCCCATTCGTAGGCTGAGATGATTGAAAAGAGAGAGAGGGTACTGGAACCCGGAAGGGGAGAGCAGGCTGCCTTGGAGGATCACCGAGGTCAGGGGACACAGCCATCCTGAGGCAAGGCTGCAAGGAAAGAATGGGTGATCAATACAATTCTGCCTCATCTGGTCTCTTGCTCCCTATTGGAACAGTGCTTGGCCTGAGTAGGAGCTAAAAAAGTTTTGTTGAATGAATGATGGCAAGTCTTCCCCTCCTTCCTTTACCTAGTTGAACCCTACATATTCTTTAGATTTCAGCTCAAGCGTCCCTTCCTCCAGAAGCCTTCCTTGACTCCCCCAGACTAGATCATCATCCCACTATACACATCCATGGCTTCCTTTATAGCCCCATTACGTATAGTAATTATGGATTCATGTGATTATTTAGTTAACATCTCAATTTATAGACCAAACTGTGGTGGCAGTGGCCATATTTGTCTTACTCATCATTCATCGCCTGCACCCAGCCCAATGCCTGGCACACAGGTGGCCCACACAAAAATGGTTTGTGGCATGAATAAATAATAAATGAATTTTGTCTAAGACTGGTCTTCTCTAACAGCAGATAATTTTTTGTAAAGATCTCTTAGGGTGCTTTGGAAAAGCACTAATGATGCTTTTGGAAAAGTCAGCCACCCGCCAGTTTGACTGCTCTGCAAACTGAGTTTCCCACTGATTCATTTTTTTTTAACGTAGGTGAACGTGGGCAGAGAATGAATCAGTAGTGCAGCATCCTCAGAGCTGCCCTGATTTCTCCCCTTCAGTCCTCCTTCTGGCTTTATTCTCTTGGGTTCAGAGCAGAATACTGACATGGATTTATAGACAGACATTTGTCTTCCCAGTAGCTCCATGAGCAATGAAAAATAAATAAGACTTTCTTTTTCTTCTCTTTCAAATCCCCTACTCCATCTAAACCCACCAAAGATAGCAATGCATCAATGATAAACAGAGTTGCTGAGCGTAGTTGTGCAGACTGTTCATTGTTCAAGGGTGAGGGGTGAATGGGGCTTGACGTCCAACCCCTACCCTGCTTACCATTTCAATGGAGTTGAAAAATGGGCTCCTTTTCTTCATTTGCACAAAAAGCTATATGAACTGGCAGTGGCCCTGAAAATAATAGTTAAGACCAAAGCTGGCTTGTAGTCAAAGAAATATTGGCCAAAAGCCTAATAAATTCATTGGTATCAGCTCATTGTAGCCATTGATGCTTAAAAGTTTCCTTGTGATTAACTTTTAAATTACAAAGATAATACCCATTTATATAAATAAATCCAAATCACAAAGAAATGAGTAAAAAGTGAAAGACATCCTCCCCCCAAACTCCCTTAACTTGCACAAAGCCAATCACTGTTAAGAGTGTACTTGGTCTACTTCCAGGTTTTTTTTTACATGTTTCTATAAATATATTTTTCTAGAGTGTACACACATGTCCAGCATCATAATTTATATAAAAGATCATATGAAGCATATTGTTCTGCTGTTTTCTTCACTAATAAATCTTGCACACTTTTCTCTGTCAGCTCATAAGGGACCTACCTCATCCTTTTTCATAGCTGCATAGTATCCTACTAGTATGGCTATAGCATAATTTATTCAATCACTCCCCAGTTGGTAGATAGATATGGATCATTTTCAGTGTTTTTTTTTTTTTTAAATTATAAACAATGCTGTCATGTTCACCTTTGATGTTTCTCTTTCAGTACATATACAACTGTGTCTGTAGGACCTATTTCTGGAAATGGGTTGCTGGATTAAATGGTGTATGCATTTAAAATGTTGGTAGATATTGCCAAGAGCCTTCTCAAGAGGTGGTATCTGTTTACGAATCCACCTGCAGGTAACCAAAAGCTTTTAGCTCTTTGCTTCTGAGCTCTCGAAGAGCACATAGGATAAGAGGGTATATTAGTTATTTCTGTGCAGCAAACCACCCCAAAATTTAGTGGCCTAAAACACCAACCAACCATTAATTCAGCTCATGATTTTGTGGACTGGCAGTTTAAGCTGGACTAGATGGATGGTTTTTCCGGTCTGGACTGGGCTTGGCTCATTTTGGCTGGCTTTTCATCTGTCTGTGGGCAGCTGGAGGGGGTAGGTGATTTAGGATGGCCTTGGCTGGGATGAATTATATCTGCGCTACCTAGTGTCTAATCTTCTATTCCAACCTTTTTCTCAGGGTGACTGGTCCCAAGAGAGAACAGAAGCATGCACAGTTGTTTTAGGCATAGGCTTGGAATTGGCACACCATCACTTCCCCTATACTCTGTAGGCCAAGACAAGTCACAGGGCCAGCCTAAATTGAAAGGGGTGGGAATCTGACCCCAACTCTTGATGAGAGGAGCCACAAAGTCATGTTGCAAAGGTATGGACACTGGGAGGGCATTAGCTGAGACCCTGAATGCGATTAATCAACTATAGGTGAGATGTTCAAGTTTGATTGTTAAAAACACCTTTCTTGGCATTAAGACCCTGTTCTTATTTCTTGGCCACCAGACATTGGTCATTTATCTTCATGATTAGTAGATTAAAAAGGCAGTGGGTGGTTGTGTCTGGCTTTGAAAACTGGACACAGAAGCAATTGGCAGGGGCCAGTTCCTACTCTGACTCTCTATATTAGGGTGCAGATTTGGCCTCTGTAATAAAGAGACTTAAAATGGGATAAATGTTTCTTTCTTCCTCAGTAAAAGTCTGGGAATGCAGTCCGGGCCGCCGTGGTTGTTCCCCATGTGGGTGCACGTTCTATGTCGGCTCCCAGTGTTTCCACAGTTGCCTGTGCTTAGCCCAGCCACCATGAGATGGAGTCAGTACTTACCCCCCACCCCCGATCAGCCCTCAGTAATTATGGGGTGTTAGTGAGTAAATACCCAGCTTGCTTACCCCTTGGTTGGGATTTCTTTGAGGTGCATCCTATCCCCTGTCCAACAGTTATGCAGCAGGAGGTACCCGAGGTGCCCCCAGCTCACCCCATATGCTGTTTCTTGGCTCCCTTCCCTCTCTGGCCCACTTTCCATCTCTTACAGGATCCCCTCCCAAATAAATCACTGCAGTCACGTCTTTGTCTCAGCGTCGGCTTCTGGAGGAACCAATCGCAGACAATACATTTGAGAAGTTCTCATTACCACTTTTCTCTCCCTCTGTCTGACCCAGTAATCTGCGAGGGATTATTGTTTAGGTATATTATTATTTTTATATAGCAACTGAGAAAACCAAAGCTCAGAGACTCAGAGGGGCAGGTGACTTGCTAACAAATGGATAGCGAAAAAGAGAAGCAGCTGAGATGTTAGCTGAGGCCTTCTAGCACCACGGGTCACCCCTCCTCATGTCGCTGCTTGCTTCTTGCCCAATTAGTGAATTTTGTCCATACGAATGTTGCATGGCTCACATGAGTGTCTGATGATGCTGGAGATCTCTTTCGCTAGAATGCAAGAGCTCTAAATGTTGGTGGTTAGGACTCTGCCACCCTATGTCTTTATTTCTACCTCGAGGGGCCCCTGACACAGCCGAGCAAGGGACTCTTTCAAGTGTCCTGCGTTACACCAGCCCTCCTAGGCTGCCTCCCCGTGAATATCTGGAGGTAGAGAGGGTATGGCTTTGTTACCATTGACTCTGTCCAAGAATCCATCAAGATATCAGGGTCAGAGTTTTCCTCCCGCACTCCTGAGGATGAGTTGTTTGAGTTTTAATTTAAGAGGCCGCTGCAAAGAGGTGCAGAGCAGAAGAATAAGCCCTTATCTGATGGGCAGTAGGAAGTTATAAGCAAGGGTTTATCTGGGAAAAAATAAAGACCTAATCGACATTCTCGCTCAGGAGCTTTACTTCCTCAGTTTATTTTAAACATCACAAGAGAAAGTCAGGGCTGGCTTTTCTATTTTGTCACAGCAACCACAGACTAAAGAATTCTGAGCAGGAAGGTCCCACGGGGCAGCTTGCAAACCTGTAAAACACTAGCGACCTCACCCCAGTTCCAAAGGGGGTGGCATTTGCAGTGTCTTAATTGAATTCCTCTTTCTTTCATTTCTGTCGAAGCTAAAACCCCACTGGGCAGGTTTTATGCATCAGAAGTTTTATTATGTGGCACCAGAACTCACTACTTCCACGTTAAAGGACATCACTTTGTTTTTCCTGGTGACTTACCTCTAGAATTTTCTCAAGAAGGGCTGTGGGCACCCTTTCACATTTCTTGACACAAAGGACCAAAAAATGTTAGCGCCAATGTCAGAGGTGGACTTGCCACCCCAAGAATATGTCTGTGGTAACTAAACTTTGTTTAGTTACCACATAACAATGCCAGGGATTGTGCTCTCTTGATTTTCAAGACAACCATATAAAATACAGGTATTATTTTCCCCCTCTTATAGGTGAGAAAAACTGAAGTTGAACAGGCTTAAATGTCCTGCTCAAGGCTCTTCACCTGGTAAAGACACACAGCTGGGGGTTCAAACCCAGGTTGGCTTGATTTGAAAGCCCATTCTTTTTATTTTCACTGTTACTCCAAAGAGGGGAAGAGTTTGGTTGTAGATTTTATATTTTTACTCCTTGACCTTTGGGAGGCCTTGATTTTTCAGCTCTGCATGTGTCTGTAGGGTTGAACTATTGGCACAGATATTCATTGCTTTCTGTGCAAAATGGCATCCTTGAAAATCTTCTATTATATTGGTCAGTAGCAGTTATATCAGTCAAGGTCCTGTTAGGAAAATAGAATTGACCCTGAGTATTTAAGAGAGAAAATTTAGTGCAGGAATTGGTTAAACAGGTGGTGGTGAGGGAATCAGAGATTAGCAGTGACAGGAAACTGCTCTCGGTGGAAACTTGAAGCCAGGGCAAGCCTGCCCAGCCGGTACTGAAGCCACAGGGGAGATGCAGCTCCTTCTAGAGAAGCTACTGGAAGCAGAGAGGAAGGGGGAGATACCCCAGCTTTTCCTTTCCTCCCACCCTCAGATCTCCACCAGGGTGCCTCCTTGGCTGAACCATCCCAAAGCCAGTTGGCAAGGGAATCTGGGAAATGTAGTCCACGTGACACAGCAGAGTGGGGAAGGATGGCCCTGAGGACAGATGGGCCCAAGGCGTTGGCACAGATGTCAACCGAATGTTTATAAATCAAAGTCACTCTCCTAGTGATTTGCCTCAACTTCATCTGGGCCATGTCCATTTCTGGTTTTTCATTGCAAGCCATCAGTGCTTTAGTGTGAAGATTCTCCGCTGCGTCTACTCATCAAAGCTGCCTCGGGCTTTCTTACCTAGATGCTTCCTCGCTTCTCTTCCCAGCAGGGTTGAACTCACACATTAAACCGTAATTTTGGTGTGACTTTATTTGATTTTAAAATTGGGCCCTGGCCCCCAGATGATAACTCGAGATGCCGATGAGAATGCCACTGGGCCTTCTGCCGACAGGCAGGAGCTAGTTGGAGGAAATCCAAAGGTGTGGGAGGAAACCTTGCAGGGGAAGGGCCCCTTTTCTAGGAGTAGTAAATTATTCAGGTGCTCTAATGGCTCAGAGAGTGCCAGGCCTGCCTCTGTCTCAGAGCTCGGTGTTAACGACGGAGTTAACGACGCCCGAGAAGACAAACTGCCCTGTGCAAGTGTCTGGAGGGACATCCTAGCAGTTGCCGTGAGCTCTGCTCAGAGGCTGGGGTGAAGAGAAAGGGGGCGACTGGAAACGAAATGACAAGGTTAAGAAAGGAAGAGGGGGAGTGAAGGGAGAGGTCGGCAGTGGCTTCTTTGACCTGTTGAAAGCGGAATGCATCCGGCCAGCCCGGGGTTCTCGGGTTCCTCCTGCGTGGGGTCCTCTAGTTCAGGAGCTACCACCGGCTGCCGTGAGATCTGGTTTTCTGTGATGGAACCTCTTTATGCACTTGTAAAAAGGCGGTTCCACGAAGTCAAGCAACTGGAAAAAGATTGACGCCCAGCAAAGTAACCCCGTGGTTTCCAGAGGCCGACCCAGCAAAGTCCTCTTGTGGGACAGGCTTAGCTTACAGGCGGGGAGGGATCTGACCCAGCTCTTGTCAAGGAGAACAATGAAAACAAAGCCAGCACAACGGGATGCGTTGAGAGCACGGGCTTCGGCATTCCGCAGTCATGGGACCTGCCCTTTTCTCCTTGAGTGACCTCGCACAGGCTGTTTAATCCCTCGGGCCTCCGTTTCCTCTTCTGTGAAATGGGAATAAAAATAACCTCCACCTCGTGAGCCCAGGTTTCCGCGGTGTGTGATGCTTGCCAGGCACGTAACACTGTCTGGCACACAGCCCACTGGCCATCCATGGCATTATTATTGTCATTAATTAAACAAACCCAAGAACAAGTTTTTCTCTCCAGGTGAGAAAGTCTGTTCTTGGGTTTTTCCTGAAATTCAGAAACCAGAACCAGAAACTGGAACTATAAGTGCACCTCTCAGGGCAAGAGGAAAGACTGTTTGAAACACGATTGCCCTGGCTGTCTCGGGCCTTTGCCCACGCCACCTGTGATGTGCAGGTAGCAAATGCACTCGTTACCACCACCGCCAAGAAAGCCAATGCCATGGAGAATTTCCTGTTAGGAAAAACATCTTTATCCCTTCCTGTTCGGGCTCGTCTCCTGTTAAAATCTTTTAAGAGCCTGGACATTCAGGCATGCCTCATTTTATTGCACTTTGCAGATACTGCATTTTTAAAAAATAAATTGAATGTAAGACCCTCTACCAGCAAAAAGATTACAGCTCGCTAAAGGCTCAGAGGATGGTTAGCATCTTTTAGCAATATGGTATTTTTTAATCAAGGTTTGCACATTATTTTCTTAGACAAAACGCTATTGCACACTTAATAGGCTGCGGTGTAGTATAAATATAACTCTGACATGCCCTGAGAAACCCCAAAATTAGTGTGACTTGATTATGGTATTTGTTTGATTGCGAGGTCTGGACTCAAACTTGAAACATCTCCAACGGATGCCTGTAGTTACTGTCACCTGTTTTGCAGAACAGGCTAGAAGCAGGGCTGAAGCAAGATGCATGATTTACTAGCCTTTCAACAAATAATAGTTGCGTGCGACTCCAAGTCAGGCGTGCGTTCAGGCTGCAGGGACGGTGATGGGTCACAGCATGGCCGTAGCGTCTTCGTGCCTCTGCCTCATAGCTCAGTCTTCTCGGGGAAGCAGACCAGAGGACAACAGCAGTTCTACGAGACCGATTAGATGGGGCCCTGAGCCCAAGGTAAGGGATTGGCTTTCCCGGCTCTCGAATCTTCTTTGCCGTGTCTTTTTGTCCTTTCTTCCTCCATCCTTGGCTGCAAGCCATTCCACTTCCATTTTTCTCCTTTTGCGAACATCAAAATGCCAGCTGAATTTCCGCAGAGAAGCCTGGCTCTCCTATGAGCTGGAACACACTTGTCCTGGTGTGACAGGTCGCATTTCCTCCTGGAAAACAGAGCTGCGTGGTAAGCCGCATTAAGGTGAGAAGGTCCTTTGAGGAACCTGACATTCGTTCAATTATCAAACACTTAATAAGGTGTTTGGCGTTGAGGGGCAGGGGCGAAACAGACATGTTTGTGCCCCCGTGAAGATCACTGTCCAATGAGAGCAGAGAGATACACAAAACCCATGTAATAATAGCACACAGCAATGCCACGTGTGCTAAGTGTTGGGACGGACATGTCGCATTTGACAGAGACTGATGGCAGCTGGCTTTGCAGTGGGCTGTCAGGAAAGCCCGAGATGTCACATTCCGCCAAGATATTCAGGATGAGGGGATACCAGGTACCTGAAGAGCAGAGGGAAGGATGTTCATGGATAGAGCACTGCGTGTATAAACGTGGGAAATCCAGAAATGGGGAAGAAGTGCCTCGGAGGCTGCCCTGAGGTGACCTAAATGAGGGGGACAGTGGTTCAAGGTGAGGCTGGAGGGGTGGGTGGGGCCTCAGAGGCTTTGGTGAGGATCTAATTTTTATTGCAGGCTTTTAGTTGGTTGACTAATCTGCCCTGCTTTGGTTCTTGAAAGATCACCGTAGTTGCAGGGTGAAAAATTTCCTTCTGCAGAGTTTAGGTGATTGGGAAAAAAATGCTCCTCAGCTATTAATAGCAGCGGCAGCTGCAGCTCATTCGTTGACTCCATTGACTCCGTGGATGTCCCTTGAGCAAGTACCGTGTCCCAATCACCCTAGGAAGTATGCGCATTGTTCATTTTTCAATTTAATCCCTTTACTGAGGAATGACTGACATACAGAAAGCTGTAGATATTTATTGATGTTCAAATTTTGGTGGACATTTCAAATTGCTCTCCCACCAACCATATACGACTATCTATTTCTTACTACCCTCATCAGTTCCACAAAAGACCAGCCTCTTGCTGATCTGACAGAAAACACATTTTAATTCTTATTTATTTGGTTACAAGTAAGGCTGCAGATCTAGTCCCAAGTTTGTCACTCCTTTCTCTGCTTTCTATTGCTGTTTATTTTTATTCTTACTGGTTTTCAGTTCTCTGTATATTATGGATAGTCACCTGTTTCTATCATACATATTGCAGATACTTTCTGATTTGTCATTTGCCTTTTACTTTTTTTTTTTTTTTTGGTGTCTACTCTGTACAGGAAAAAAAAGATGCGTTCAAGTCTAGAGATATTTTTCTTCACGATTTCTGGTTTTAGAGCCCTGTGCACTGTTTTGACTGGAAAAATACTCGGAAGAGCCCTCATTTGAACCCCCTTTAGCTGCTATCACTAACAAACATCATATCGTCAGCGAATGAGAGAAATGAACAAATGCTTTGAATGTGGAAGCTAGAAGGTGGCCTCCGGTTGGAAATAAAAGTGAAGAGAAGATCTTATAAATGCGAAGCTCATAACAAGACCCTTTGGATTTCATGGTGCAGCTTTCTGGGTTAGAGGGCAAAGCTGGAAAGGCCCATGAGGACAACCTGTGTCCACTAGGACAGGAAAGATGCCCTGGCTGGCAGGGCAGGGATGGCCAGTTCCAAAGGGCTTTGGCACCAAGAGACCTGGCCTCAGATCTTGGCGTCAGAGGATATTTATCAGGTAGCTCCGAGACGCTGAGCTTAAGTCAAATCAGTCAGTGTGTGTTCAATATTCAGTCTCCCTCTGACTAGCTGTGTACCTGCCCTCACGTCTGTGAGCCTCGACGAGCATGAATGGGAGTGATAATGGGGGTCCCGGTCACTGCTACTGTTCTCTTTTCTCACTGCTGGGAAGACAGGAAGGTGACTGATGGGAGTTCCTACCTCCTGCTTCTCTCAGGGGGATGGTGGGAAGCACACTGGCCCATCTGGGGATGAGACTTTTCTGACAACTTGGTCCCCAACACCAGCTAGAAGCAGGTTTAAGCTGCATGTTCTAGAAGACCCAAACTAGTAGCTTCGACTAGAAAGTGATACGCTAGTTGTTTGTACTGTTCACCAGATGTTCTTGGCTCTCTGTCTTCAAGACTCACGGTAGAATCACTCTTCTCCAACCACTTGGCCTTTGGGCATGGCCATGTGACTTCCTTTGGCTAATGGAGTGTGGGAAGGGACATGTGTGAATGCTTGGAGAGCCAAGGCATGATTTGTCATGTTCCTCATCTTCCTCTTACATGGTCACTAGCAATGCTGCAGATGGTGGCTCCCCCATCACCCTAGATCCTGGAGTGAGTTAAACTGTATTGCATATTCAGCATAGTGGAAAATCTAGTTGTTTGAAGCCACTGAGTTTTTGGAGGGCTCTTTGTCATCATGTCATAATCTAACTGATCTGTCTTATACAAAAAGTTTAGTCTCTGTCACAGAAAAGAGCTGGGTCAGCAACACAAATTTGGTATTTCAAATTCCATCTAGTTTTCTTTCCCTAATATCCATAACACATGGCTTTGATTCTCAACATTGCCTCACAGTCTAAGATGGCAGTTTGAGCTCTAGCATCCTGTCAGCATACCAGGGAGGAAGAAGAAAGAAAGGGATGGAGTGGGAAAAGGGTCTACCTCCCTCTTCAGAAGGAGATTTCAGGAAGTTTTATTTACAATTCTGCTTCTATTGGCCATTCTTCACTGCAAGGGAGGCTGGAAAGCCTGTTATCTTAGCCAGGCACACTGTCTCTTGGAAGATAATCAGAGTTCTATAAGGAAAGAGGGGAGAAGAGGTATTGCACATGCAATCCCTTTAGAAATCTTTTAATATCCTTGGCTAAATTGCATAACAAGCATCTATTGATTATCTCCTGATCGAGCTGAGCTGTCTCCTCCCCTCCATTCTGAATCTTGTCTGTTTTCTGTCCTGTAATCTTGGACTTGGTTTTCTTTGCTCTGCTTTTCCAGACGACCCTTCCATCTGTTGATAGTCTACTTGGCTTTGCAGGGTGGCCTCCAAGTCTGAAGACACAATATAAATGGTTTGTTGTTATTCCGCTGCAATAGATGATGACATGGGTGAACAGTTAGGGATATTATAGATGAAGAGTCCACCTTCACTCATGGACATTGCAATTTTTTCCTTCCAGAAACAAATTACTCTTTTTATTTTAATTACTTTTAAAACTGAGTTGTTATGTGTGACCTGCCTGCCTCTAGCCTCACAGATCTGTGACAACAATGAGATCACACCTTTTCAGCACACTCATTATTGAATGAGTCACACCACCTGGTTAAATGCCAGAAATTGGTGCCCTCTAAAGGAGGCTCTAGCCTTGTCTGAGTGTTTCCCAGAGCACGTCTAGAACAAATCCACCAGGCCCTCCTAGCCCTTGAGGTGGCTGTTGACCCTCATGGCATGACCATTCTCTGGGACACAGTTGTCTATGTCAGCAGTTGCTGTGGCTTATCTTGGACCTCTCTCTCTCTTTCACACTGGAGGGTTTCCTCAAATGCGTGGTGATCTTTGGTTACCTCCCCGTACTTAGAGAGAGAAACAGTTTTGGATCTGGGTGCGGCTGACTGGTAGATTTTGTCTTGGGTATTTGAATGGGGAGTCAGTTTCCCCCCAAATGCCGAGCGTGGAGGATTTTCTCAGAGGCTACTATTTCCATGGAATCATCTGAAGAGTGAGGGAGATAACAGAAGCTATGTGCCAGGATTGTTTTGAGAATTATATGGGGTAACAGATGCTTTTAAAAAGCTTACCGAAGTATCTGGCACTTAGCTAGTGTCCAATAAATATTTGGCTCTGATAATTATGCTCCACAAAACTGTAAGTTCCTGTTTGGATTATCTATTGCTGTGTAATAAACCACCCCCAAAGCTTAAGTGGCCTAAAACGACAACCATTTCATTATGCTCACCGTTTTTATGGGCCAGGAATTCAGACAGGGCACAGTGGGGATTGCTGTTTTCCACTCCATGATGTCTGAGGGCTCAGCTGGGAAGATTCTAACAACGGGGGTTCACCTGAATGGCCGAGGGCTGGAGTCACCTGGGGAATCTGGAAAAACCCCTCACAGATCTGTTTTTTGAGCTGGGATAACTCAAAGCTGGAAAGCCTTAACTGTTGTTCAGATTACTGACAAATGGTCTTTCCATGTGCCTTGGGCTTCTTCACAGCATGGGAGCCACAAAATAGTAGAACTTCTTACATCACGTCTCTGGGCCATTCAGGTAACAGTATGAGTTGTAGCAGGGTTGCAAAATATGGTTAAGCATGAAAAGGAAATATAAACCACCCATAATCTTACCTCCAAGAGACAACCATTAAAAAAAAAAAAAAACAGTTGGAAATATATCCTGCAGAATTTCTTCTGTAGATGTTAGGGGTCATTGTGAGCTTTGGGAAGCTCTAGATGGTAACCGGTTATAGAAACCAGGAATGCCTGTATCCAGCCTTGGTTCAGCCACCCCTTTTTCCCAAGGTCCCCGATGGAGAGAAGTGCAAACGACACAATAGGGGAGAAGGAACAAAGTGCCATTTTATCATTAGCTGGGCTTGGGCTGAAATCCTGATGCTGCTCTCTTTGGGAAGCTGGGCTGGATCCATGGCTTGTTACCACAGCTTATTAAGGCATCTTTGTCTTTCCCGAAGCCCAGTATGAATCTTGGAATGTTATGCCTCTCTGACCACATGGGACAGGCGGCTGGAGAGATGAGAACCCATGATGTATAAGAACACACTTCTGACGACACAGCTCCTCTGCCCACGGAGCAAACATGGCCCAGCCAGTGTCCTGGAATTGAACCCAACTAGGTTCAGCATCCCTTTTGGGTTCGTCACCTCCCACCTGTCATAAAGCCCCATCTTCTCCACTTTTGAAATGACCTTTGGAACCTTTCCTTCCTGCTGCCATCATTGACCACCTCAGCTGAAGCCTTGCCCGTGCACTTGGGCTAAGTTCACATTCCTTACCATGGCTGCAAGGCCCTGTGCCATCTGGCTTTTCCTGCCAATCTGACCTCAGCCCCTCCCCCTCTCTGCTCCAACCACGTGGCTTTTATTTACTCTTTTTATTCATTCTTTCCTCTGCCTGGAATGTTCTTCCCCGTGATCTTTGCGTGACTGGCCCCTTCTGATCTTTCAGGTCTCCACTGAGGAAAGGACTCCTTCTCTGACTACCCTTTCTAACAACGCCCCTCTGCTTCGTGCCACCCCCTCCTTTACTTTGATTTTTTCAAGGCATTTGTTGCCAAACTGAAAAAAAAAATCATGCTTATTTATTCACTTGTTAATTTGCTAATCATCTGTGTCCTTATTAGAATGTAAGCTTCAGGAGAGTAGGCCCCAAGCTTTTCTTGTTTTCTGCTGTATCCTCAGCATCTAGAATAGAAGCTTGCACTGGTGCCCAGCCATTAGAGGATGCTCAATTAATATTTGCCGATCGAAGGCCAGGAGGCCTGCAATGGCCTCCAACTGGTATTCCATCTGCCCTTCACACATGTTATAGCGAACTCCTCTGGAAGCTGATGGTGTTTCATCAGCTGGTCGACAAGCTTTTGTTAGCACCTCAGTCCCTCTTAGCTCGGAGGCTGCCTTGTTCAGATACCTTAAGCGGCTCTTCTTTACCCACAGTGCTTTTCTGTGGCCCCTTGTCACCTTCCTCCCAACGCTACCCAGCTCCCATCTCCAGGTGGACTGGACTCATTCATGTTAGACCTTGAGTATTTGGTGGAATTTAGTGGGAGGGCCCAAGGAGGGCCTGAATCCTGCTCAGCCTGGCCATGAGCTGTGGTTTTACACAAGGAGAAGTGGCCAATGGGAAATCAAAGTTCCATTTACTTATCAACTGGCAAGTGCCCTATCTCCATGCGGGTCTTTAAGGCAAGTGACTTAATCCCAAGACCCAGGTAGGACTTCTTCTTCCCTCTACCTTGATTGAGGGTGGCGTGCTTATACTTGTCAATACTCACCAAGCTGTATACTTGAAACCAGTTCATTTTCTTGTATGTTGATTACATCTCAACAAGGCTGATACAAAAAGTAAAAAAGAAACAATCATAGATGTATTAAAGAAAATCTGTATATACTTCCAGGAGCTGGTGGGTTTTGTGGCTTTTCTTTTTAAAACCAAGGATTCTAGAAATTAATTTAACAATGATTTTTACTCTCATATCTTATTCATTTCATTATCCCTGGTGCCTAGCAACAGAAAAAGTTCAATAAATGTTTGCGGAGTGAATATTATCCCTGTTGAGGCTTTTTACATTTCCATTTACCTAAGCGAATAAGTCTTTAATGAGATTAATATGATAATTTATTTTTTAGGCATCAACACCATTGGTGAGGGAGGTGAGAGTTTTCGTCCAAACTTCTTTTCTATCCATATAGACATCCCCCATATGGGGACCCTTGTCTAAGTAGAATAGTGGTGCCCAAAAGACAGATGAGATCATTCTCATCATTTGGGGTGGGGCCTAAATCCAAAGATGTGTTCTCAAAAGATTAGGAGATTCAAATCAGACACATACAGAGACACAGAGGGGAACAGACAAGTGAGGATGGAGGCAGAGATCGGAGTGATGTGTTTACAAACCAAGGAATGCCAAAGATTGCCAACAGCCAATGAAAGGTAAGAGAGAAGCATGGGATAGATTCTCCCTTGGAGCCTCCAGAAGGAACCGGTCCTGCCAACACCTTGATTTCAGACTTCCGGCCTCCAGAACTGTGAGAGAATAAGTTCCTTTTTTTAAGCCACTAAGTTTGTGATGATGTGTACAGCAGCCTTGGGGCACTAATACAACTCCTAAATCAGAAACCTCTTCGATCCCCATATAAGCTTCTTAAAAGTTTTCACATTTTTGCATGCCCTTCAGCCTTTCCTTACTCACTGCAGTTTGGTTCCTGCCCCCATTCCTTGATCAGAATCCCATTCTCCAAGTTCACCCTCATCATCTGACTGCCAAGTTTGTTGGACATTTCCCATTTGCTCTTTCGCTGGACCTCATGCTACATTCGATAATGTTAGTCACCCCTCCTTCTCTACTGCCTACTTTTTTGGCCTGCATGTCATTAAGTTCTCTTGGTTTTCTTTGTACCCTTTTCATCTCTTATCGTCTTCCACTTACCTTTTAAAAGCTGAGGTTCCCTAAAATACCATCACTGGCTATTGGCTTTAATATCTTCACTCTTTCTACCCTCTTTGGGCAATCTTATTTTCTCCCATGTTCCAACCACCTTCTCTGTGCTCCACCGCCAGCCCAGGCCTCTCTCCCAAGCTTCAGAATCTCATGTCCAGCCACCTGCTAGACATCTCCACTTGGATGTCCCTAGACACCGCAGACTTGTCCTGGCCCCACTCTAAACTCATCATTTCCTTCCAAACCTTCTCCTCTCTTCTCCCTGTTGTAATTGATGGCTTCCCCATTCATTCAGTCTCACAAGCAATAAACTTGGATGTGAACTTATCCTCCTCTCTCTCTCTCTCTCTTTTTTTTAATCAGTTCTCAAGTCCAGTTCAATCACCGGGGTGACAGGGCAGGAGAAGATGAAGTTGAGGACGTAGGTGGAAAGGTTAGCTTCAAACAGAACGTGAGGCAATTGTCCTCTTTAGGTGTAAGAAAGGGCATAATAATGGATGCGGATGGGGATGGAGAGCAGGTGCAGGGTGAGAGGCTGAAGAAGATCAAACCTGGTGGCCTAAAATTTCTCAGCGAGGACACGTGATAATGGCCTTCTTGTACCGAAAGGACAGCCATAGGAGAGAGAAGATAAAGTGTGCGGGGCCTCGGTGAGCAGAATCAGGGCACAGGGGGCTGTTGAAAGGCGGGCTGTGTTTTCACCTGAGGTAGGCTCTCCAGAGGTCCTATGCCAGCTGGTGCTGCGCGTCCTCTGTCACCAGTGGTATTTCAGCAGAGCTTGTTTTCAGCTTTGGACTGGGCAGTGATAGGGCAGGATGTTGCGGTTTAGCTGAATGAGTTTCATGCCTGTTCCAGCCTTGAGGACTTATGCCTTATGCCTTTAAGCCACAAGACAAAGAGATAATGAAATATAACAAAAAAGAGATGTGGTATTAGAAGCAAGCACAGCTGAGATGTCAGAGCCTGGCCTTGCATTTCCTATTTTGAGTGTCCACACAGAAACTTACGTCAGGTCCCACAAGTCCTGCAATTATGTCAACGAGTCTGGGTGTAAGTGCATTTGCTGTAACAAGCACATATGCAGTTAATCAGAAAGGAGCCTCCTCTCCCCCTCCCTCTATTTTTGAGATTAAGAACAGAGCAGAAGGGGGTCAGGGGACTCCACTTGGGATAAATGCTTGATGGCTTCAGCAAGCACAGCCATCACCTGAATGCCAGCTGAGCTGCCCGTGTGTCTGGGAGAGTTTGGAGGACGAAGTCGCCATTGGGCACAGATGAGCCGGCTCAGGCTCAGCGAATCTTTGCTTCCGTGTCCCTTTTGCTTTAGTGAGAAGCCACGCCAAGACTCTCTGGGTTTCAGAATGTTCCCACTCCCCACTTCTTTGCATAAACAATAGGAGAAACAGCTTTCCCTTCCTACCCTATGTCAAGGTTAAAGAAAATGGCCAGACTTTTAGACTTGGGCGAGTCTCTTATGGGCGGAGCCAGATGTCAGGAGCTGGCCTGAGAGAAGCACCGTGGAAGATTTGCTCAGGAGCTCAGGCGTTATTCTGGCCCTCACAGAGCATTTGCCCACAAGGTCTAACTTGATCATCACCAGAGAGATGAGGACAGGTGTAATTGTCCCTGTTTCATAATGAAGACTCCGAAGCTCAGGGAGATTGAGCGTCTTCCCCAAGATCACATGGCCGGTAGGGAAGAGCTCTTTGCATTATTTCCTTTGTGCTATTGGGAAAGCTGTAACTGTTGAGCAAAGGGGGGTGACGGAGAGAAGGGACAAGAGCTAAGCCAAAGACAGCTTTGCACTGCTCCTGGGGGCTTTTGCCAAACTCTGTGAGGCACCTAAATGTCCTAGAGAGGGAGTGTGACCACGTCACCCCCTGGAGATTCGAATGTGCTTTTTAGAATGCTAAAGGACCTGATAAGCCCCAAGCTACTACTCCTTTTTCCTTCTCATTTAGCATTGCCCTTCTAATAGGACTCTGGGCTTGGCCACATGACTCATTTTAGCCAGGAGCCTGAGGGGAAGGCAGTGGTGTACCAATCTTGAGCCTTGTGCTTCAAGAGACCCTGTGTGTCCCACGTGTTCCCTTGTACCTCTGCCATCACCCCGAGAACATGCTTGGGTCAGTGTTGGTTCAAGAAAGATGACAGGTGGAGTTGCGCCTAGCCTAGATTAGCCAACTCTTAGCTGACCCCAGATGTGTGAGCGATAAACGTTAATTATTTGTGGTTGGCTGTTCCGTGACATCACTCATCAGAGATTTTAAGTTTTAAAAACCTAGCAGATTGTCTGCCACACTAGGGGTTTAGGAAGTGTGCTGTGGAGGTGCTTAATCTTAGTTCCAATTACAGGAATGAAAGGTGGCATCATTACTCTGTGTCACGTGCTATGTGAGGCTTCGTTCATTCATTCCACAAATATTTATCGAGCACCCGCTATGTCCCAGGCCCTGTGCTCATGGCTGGTTGTCTTTCTTATCCATTCATCAGCACCATGGGAGAGAGTGTTAGTTAGGGTGGCCAACTTGTTCTGGTTCTCCTGGGACTTTCTCGGGTTTCACACTGAAAGTTCCATGTCCCTGGCACCCTGTCCTTGCCAGACAAACCAGGACCATTGGGCATCCTAGGATGGAATGTTTGGCTTAGATAAAGCGAGGAGGACAGAGAGAGGAGGTTCTCAGCTCACAGGAGGAAAATCAGGAGGCTGGTCTCTGTGCCCCATGAAGTCCCCAGGTGGTCATTACACGTTTCAAGACCCCAGCGTCTGGCCTCTGCTGTTCCCTTTGGGCCCAATCATGTTTGTGTTGCCGAGATGTAGCCTTAAGGCCCCAAAAGCTAGAGCAAGAATTTATGCGTGGTCTCTAGTTATAGATAACAAGATGGATTTGCCTGGAGCTTATTGTCCAGAACAGCAAATAAAAAGGATCTAGGTACATTCAACAGAAAGATATGCAAAGTAGTTATTATAAATTATGTACTGTGTCTCCACAGTGGGTTGCCTGGTGATTTTTAAAAATTCTTTACAAATCTTTCCCTTTCCTTTTTCACAGATGTGCATTTTTTTTATGCTTTCTTTTTTCCTCTCTCCTTCTTTCTTCCTTTCTCCTTCCCTTTCTTCCTCCCTTTTATCAAGAATGTGAATCTCTTACTGTAACAGCCCCTGGCACATAGCAGGTGCTCAATAAATATATATCGCATGCCCAGTAAATGAAATTATTCTATGGGCTGGCAAATGGAATGAAAGAGATTAGAATGCTTTCTCAAGTTCCAAGTGAACTCCACATAGATGGACTTTCATGCACTTCCCCTTCTTTGATTAAGAGCAGTGTTTGGGAGAGATCAGCTTGGTTTAGGGTGACCAGACCTTCCTACCAGACTTCTCTCCTGGAGTGGTCCGTGAACACCCTGCGTCTAAATCTGCCTGGATGCTTGTTATAAACATGTGGGACTTTGCATTTCTAATATGCTCCCAGAGTGTTTCTTATGTGCACTCACGTTTTAAAATCCAAATTGCCCTATATAAACATAGTTTACTGGCTTTAATCATTTGTGCTACAGTGTTGGGCTCCTCCTGCTTTCTATTAAGAGTTCTCTTTTTTTTCTCCTTTCTTTATAAAGTCTTGAGGAAAAAAGGAGCACATCTCTTTGGGGACAACTCTCAGTTGAAAAGAATTGAGAAATGGTGAAATGATAGCAATGCAATGTAGTTTTATCATTATTCCTTTGTTCTTGAAATGAGTTTCGTTACTTGACATAAATAGATATTTTGGTATAATGAAAATCTATTCAAGCACCTTAGAAAAAAGTGGCCTGTTTATACTTCTAATAAAGCCTTCCTCCTGGTTTTAATGACCAAGAATTTTCCTCACTGGACTTCAGGTTGTTGCAAAATGACAAATGCCTGTTATTCAAGGTACTTTGTTAGGTGGGCTTTGCTTACCAGTACAAACAAGAGAAGTGATAATCTACACTGATTGCCAGGCCAGACACTGCATTTGTCCACTTTTTGCTGTAATATCTCTTTTCCCATTCTCTGTACATCTTAGCTCTTAGGTTAATTTTAGTTCTGTTCCTTGAAAACTGTAGTTAATTAAAATCGAAGAACACACACATCCATACAAATCAACCCGGGCCACCATTGTCTAGTCTTAATTATTCTTAACTGAGATTATTAGAAAGGCTGATTTGGGATGAATCGATGCATTGCAGATCTGTATCTTATGATGAACATGTAAAATTGCCCCTTTGTTCGTCAAAAATGATTGAAAGGCATCAATTTCTTAGGGTTCACCTAATAGAAACCATGTAACTTATCCAGATTCTATTTTAAAGTTATTATTTTAAATGTATAAAACATTCAGACATACAGACAGATGTAAAGAATAATATAATGGACATCCATGTACTCACCATCAGTATAAGAAATAATATACTACCCAAAGTTTCAAAGCCTACTCCCCAATCACCTCTCCCTCTTGCCCCCACCAGAGGTAACCACCATCCTGAACTTGGTGCTTCTAATTCCCATGCATGTGTTTATATTTTGACCTCTTATGTATGTATCCCCAAACAAAGCATGTCATATTATTTCACACATTATTTAAATAATATTGAAGTACACACACCCTTCTGTAACATCACAGTTGAGATTCCTGTTGTTCTGTGCAGCTCTAATGTTATTTTCCAAAATCAAGTAGCTGAAAAGATTTGCAATAAAATCAACAGCGTGTGGAAAAGGAATCACATTTCATTTTTACAGTCTTTTCCCCGGCTGTCCACCCAAGCTTGTTTCAGCCTGTATTTTTTGGAAAGTTTCTGTATTGAGAAAGATTTCGTAAGATTTGTAGGAAAAAAATGCAGCCTAACCCTAAACAATGGAGCTATGTCACCATTTTGAGAATCATGCTTTTACAAGAGCAAGAAAATTTCCTGGTACAACGTCAGAAGTGTCCGCCAGCTGGAGCACCTAGCATGTGGTAGATGCTCAGTGAATATTTGTTGCCTGAACAAACTAAAAGGGAGAGGCACCCAAGTTGAAAGAGCTCAAGTGATGGTGGAAGGTAACTCTGAGTTCAAATCAGTTTTACCCTTTGTTTTGACTTACAAGTGTGTTAAAGGATGGGGTAGGAGGTGTGGATGAAAAATAAGAAAAGAATTAGTGAAACAGGACACCTGGGTTCAGTATCGAGCTCTGGCTTCAAGTCTTGACATCGATTAAGTGGCCATGGGTTAGTTGCCTAACCTCTCTGTGTGCCTCAGTTTCCTCATCTGTAAAAGGGGGATAATAAGAGCCTTTTATGGGATTCATATGAGGATTAAGGGAGGATGGTATATGAAATGTTTGGCACAGGTTCTGGCTCTTGGTAGTCAATCGATGTCATTAGCATTACAATTCTGTCCTACTGTGCCCATCCCCAAGGGGCCCAGATTGCTGGACAGGTCACAAGCAGCCTCCCAGGCATTTCAGACCCCAAAGGGCAGCCACCTTTCAGGAGGGCATGCATGTGTGCCTGGAATTGAATCTCGTCTTTCTTAGTCTTCCTGACCATCAAAGGAAACAATTTAGACAAGATTCATGAAGGGAGGAGCTGACACATGTAGGTAGATGTGAGAAGCCACGGTGTTATGGGGAAGGACTCAGGGGTGGGAGGGTTGGGGGAAGGGTGGGGAGCGAGCGCGAAGGATCACTTAACCAGAGAAATTCAGTTTGTACAACCAGTAACCTCAGAATGCCAAGGGAGAACAGGAAGTCTGGCAAAGCCTTGATTTAGTTTAGGGACTAGGCCTCTGTACCGTGCAGGGCTTAAGGGAGAGCTGCTATTTGCATATTGCTGAATAAGAGGCTCTTGACTGAGTTGCTTGCAAGTATAAAAGTCCCATTATGTTATTCTTAAGCACAGGAATTTCTCCTTCTGCCTTTCTTGGTTAGTAAAGGAAACTTTTATTTATTCCAGACTGACTCTGAGCTTTTGCCTTGCATGCCACTTGGATTGACTGGAATTGATGAGTGATGGGTGAAAATTTAAGACCACACTCAGGATCTATAGGAAAAGTTCTGTGGCTGATTAGCAATGGCTGCCACGGGTAAGGCAATGGCAAAGAGAGGAGTATATCTGCAAGCTATGTATCCGTTTAAAGTAGAACAGGTCCATTTTTTGCTTCCATACTTTGCTCGCCCTTCTTATTCTTTTCCTAAAATTACTTCCTTTGTCTTCTCAGCTGATCCAAACCCTCTCTCCTCCTCTCCATCCAGCTTAAATTCTTCCTCCTTCAGGAAGCCTTCTCTGATAAATCTAATGCACACAGATTTCTCCTTATTCACATTCTTACTGTTTGTACTATTCAAGATTTCTATTAGTGTTGTTTCTCCCTCTCTCAATATGCTTTTACCACACTGGCCTTCTTTCTGAATTTCAAGCGTATCAGGTTTGCTCCTGCCTTAGGGCCTTCAAACTGAACATTCTTTTCCTGCATCTTCACATGGCTAGTTCCTTCTCATAGTTAGGGTCTCAACTTAAATGTCACCTCCTCAGGCAACCTTCCCTGACCACTCCATGTATATTAACCCCCAGGTTTATCTCAATCTGTCATACCACATTGTTTTATTTTTACCCAGGCATCACTACTGCTTGACATTTTCTTGTCGATCTATATATTTGTTTCTTATCTTCTCTCCTGTCTCCTGCTCACTTGACTGTAAACACTAAAAGAACAGGGACGCTGACATTTTTTTCTTTCTTGTATTCTCAGTATCTAAAACAGTGCCCAGCACTTAGAAGGTATTCAAATAATAGTTGAATCAATGAAGATCTTATAACATTGCTTGTGCTGTCTCAAGACTTAATTTGCATATTGTTATTAAACTTTCCTTGGCTGTAGATTTTTCCCATCCCAGCTATACTACGAGCCCACAGTGAGTGAGCAGAGACCAGTCACACTACCCCCATAGCAGTTGTCAGTAATTAAGCACATTTTCGAATGACTGAATGAAGGAACAGTATGTACAGTGGGCATCCATTTGTGTGTGTTAGGGTACTCATTTGCCTGCTTTAACAGTGGCCTTAGGAAGATATAAATTCATTTCTTGCTCATGTAATAGTCTCTGGATTCAGAAGACAGACATTTCTGCCATCATGTGTCACTTCTGTCTCTTGGTTCAAGATAATGGCTCTAGTCCTGCCACTCCTGCCAGCAGCACATTCATCCTTTAAAGGGCAGAAATTGGAAGAGCATGCTTTGCTTCTGCTCATGTCCCATTGGCCACCCAAATCACATGCTCACATTTAGCTTCAGTGAGTCTGGGAAATGTAGTCTCTAGCTAGGTAGCCATGCTTCCAGCTAAAACTCTGGAGTTTTATTAAATAGAGAAGAAGGGATTTTGGAGGTCGATTAGCAGGGGCTGCCCACAACATCAATTTACAAAAATTTATTGATTGTTTTTTTCTCTGCGAAGCATGGGAATAGGCACTGTACTGGGCACAGATATACCCCGGGCATGTTCCCAGTAGAAGTCTATATAACCCAGGGAACAAGACAAGCAAGTAAATCTAATACCCAGAGCCTTGCCCAAGGTTAGATTTAAGGGTTAAATAAATAATAATGAACACAAAATTATTGAGGATTAACTACGCATAAGGCACTTTACATTCTTGGTCTCATTTAATCCATACAACAGCCTATGAAGTAGCCACATTTTCCAGATGAGGCTCTTCTTGAGAACTCGCATTCTAAGGCCTTCTGGATTTGGATGGCATAAGCAATTGAGAGGCTACCTCTTGATTTGTTTTGCGTTTATTTATTTTTCAAATTTACATACAGTAAAATTCACTCTTGCCGGCACACAGTTCTCCGAGTTTTGACAAAGGTCACAGTCACGTGACCACCATCTCAATCAAGATAGGAACCGCCGCTCCCTCCCCAGCTGCATCGTGCTGCCTCTTTGTAGTCAAGCCCTCCTCCCATCCTCAGCCCTGGCGACTGCTGATCTCCTCTTTGTCCCTATACCTCTGCCTTTTCCCGAACGTTGTATCAATGCGGTTTGAATCTGGCGCCTTTCATTAGCGTAACGCATCTGGGGTCTATCCGCGTTCACGTATCGGTAGTTCATTCCTCTCTATTGCTGTCGGTCTTCCACTGTGTGGACATACCCCGTTTCTCCAGCCGTGCTCCAGGCGAGGGGCTTTGTGGTGGTTTCCAGTTCTTGACAATCCTCGATCGAGTCCTCATCAACATTTGTGCACGGGGTTTTTGTGCGAATGTCGGGTTTCACTTGGATGGATACCTAGCAGCGGGCTGGCTGGTTGGAATGGTAATGGTGTGCTTACCTTTATCAGAAATTGCCATACTGTTTTCCAGGGTGGCTGCATTATTTTGTGTTTCTCCCGGCGATGAATGTATGATGCTTCCAGTTGTTCCGTATTCTTGCTAGCACTTGGTCTAGTCATGTAATTGTTGTTCTTTTCGGTCACTTTAATAGATATGTAGTGCCGCTATCAGTTTAGAAGGACTTTTGCCCCACTTTTAAACACAGACTTTCTCTTTAAGGCAAACTTCATTCTACATAATTTTGTGCCAGCTTAGCTTCTCACTGCCTAGGGGAGCCCGCCCTCCTCTGCTATCCACACAGGTAACAGGGAAGGGGGAATTTTTGTTCTTTTCATCACGCTTGGCTAAAGCAGGTCTTAGCTTTTCCATGGAAGGAGTGCCATGAGAAATACATTTATTCTAACCCAGAGCTTGAGAAAGATCTGCCTTCAATTAGCCCGCAGTATATGTTGACCTATTCAAACAAAATTGTCATAACTTAGATTGCATTAAGTTAAAAACACATTTACACTTAATCCAAATGTAGATTTGGATTATTAAAGAAAATTGAATATATCAAGGTCTCCATGTGTAAGTAACACTCTCATATTTTTATAAAGGACAAATGTAGAGAAGAGAGGAAATTTTTTCTTCCCGAGAAACTGTCTCCAGCCTATAGCAATGGTCCCCAACTCGGGGATGAGGGGAGGGTGTCAAGGGCATCAGGATTACATGGGGAGGGGGGGCGTTCCATTCCATGTGCACACTCCCTCCTCCCCAGGACTTGGACCGTTCCGTGGGGCAGTGTGCATCCCCTCCTTCAGTTGAGAGTTATTGCCATTGCGTGTTGTTGGGGGAGTGGGTTGTACCGAATGGCCATGTTAGGACAGAAAGGAGGTGGAAAGTCTCCTCTGACAGTGTCATTGAATGCAGGGGTGGCAAAGAGACAAGAGAACTTGTGATTCTCCCATACCAACCTCAGGTGATTGTCACAGGTTGCCCGTAGAGTTGCACAGAGGGAGGCCGAGGCCTTTTCAGGCTCAGAAGGAGAGCGGGCAGTAGTCGATTGGTGATGTCTGCCCCGAGCATCAGCCAGGTGATCTGCAGATCCACACCGTGCATTTGTTCTTCTTGAAATAAGAATCTTCCAAAGCCATTTGGTTTTATTCTTGACACAGAATTGATGATTCTGCTTGCTGTTGGTAGGACTTCATCTTGGAGAAGGTTTCCTAGGGCTAGAGATAAATTTATAATGCTCTATCCCAGTGTTTCTCACCTAGAGGCAATTTTGCCTCGTGGGGTCATTTGGCAATGTCATTTTTGGTTATCATAACTGAAAGGGTACTGGTGGCATCTGATGGGTAGAGAGATGCTGCTAAATATCCTACAATGCCCAGGACCCCCACCTCCACCCCAAAGGTTTATCATCCCCAAATGACACTAGTGCTGACGTTAAGAAATCTGCTTCGTCTCCCCTCTCATATCCAGGACTCCTTGCACCCAGCGGAGGGAGCTTCCTGTTTTGATGGCTAAGAGAAGGCGGGCCAGGGTCTTTGGATTACAGTAAAGTGAGCCAATCCTTTTGGGGATTAAATCCATGACTTGGTCTTCAGTAACATTATGTAGAGACTAAGGAATGGCTTTGTGTGAGACAAAGGCATTTTCCAAGAAGAGTGGTCAGACCAAGGTGGGAAGATATGCCACCCTTGGAATCCCTGAGGATTTAAAATCTGTTCTTTGTGGGCTCAGAGTGGGGCACGGGCGAAAATGGGCTCGAGAGACACCAAGCCCTTTCAGAGAAAACATTGTGATTTAATGATGCTCAGGCTCAAATCTTTGGTTGCATTTAGCTGTGAGGCCAATAACCTAAGCATGGTTTTCTCCACATTATTTCCATACTGTCCATCCAACTACTTCAATTTCGTCAAACCTGCCTCCACTCTGCCCTTCTCTGGTCTATTCTCCACATGCTAACGCTGTGAGCACATGACCTTCCCCACCTCCGGCCCTGCTTAAAACCTTTATGTGGTGTCCCATTGCCTTTAGAATACTGTTCAACTGGTTCATAACCCGAGAGATGGTAGTGTTTAGTGGTTAGGAGCCTGGGCTTGAACCCCAGCTCTGCCACTCTCTTGCTGTGTGACTCTGGACAAGATGCTTAACCTCTCTGTGCCTCAGGTTTTTCATGCATAAAATGAAGATGCTCATGCTCCATCAAGAATTCCCCACTCCTTATCAGCTCATTACACACTGGCCCAGCTTCCAGTCACCAGTCCCTTCATTTCTGTCCCCGGGGCCTCTCTTTGGCAACCTGCCCTCACTTTCATGCTCTTGTGGCATTCTAGAGCTCAGGAGCTAACGGGGAGCCGGTGTATATGTGCCCCAGCCCCCTTTCCCTCACACTGGATAACTGAGGCATGTGCTCTATGCTGCCTTGTAGATTTCCCTGCCAGGATTAAGCTCTGGTGGATGGCTTGACAATGGGTCCTTTATTTGAGTGCCTTCCTTTTCCTCTCTCACTTGCTCCCAGTGTGTCCCGAGATCACCTCCAAAATAAATATCTCAGGGTCAGCGTCTGCAGGAACCCAGCCTAAGACACTTCTGGCTTCTAGAGCACCTGATAAACGCATGCTTTGCACTCTGTGTAATAGCTCGTCTCCTTGTTCCCCTCACTCAGTGGAGAACTCCGTGAGGGCGGGGACCATCTCTGTCTTGTTCTCCATCAGAGCTCCAGCACGTAGCAGACATTCAGTAAGGGTTTGTGGAACGAATAAATGACAAACGGCCTTTTTGGAATCAGCTGATCTGTATGCCATTAGGGCAGCTGACTGAAACGTGATGACGATCGGGTAGGATGTTATTACTGGGACGAAGGGAGCCGCTGAACGGTCTGTTATTTTTCATCAAGGCCATGTCCATCTTGTTGTACTGATAGGAGCCATGGTAGACACAGCTCCAGAACTCTGTATAAACGGCAGCCTTGACCTCTGTATAACTTGAACACTTCCCCGATGCCCATGGAATTGGGAATGTTTTGGCATTCTCTTTGCTGAATCTGATCTCTACCTTGTTTTTTCTTTATGCATTAGTTTTCCCCTCATGTGTCACCTGCGTTCTGCCCTGAAGCGGCTTCTTCTTGAGCCTGTAGATTTTCCCCTTTCTCCCTTTGCCTCGGTGCACCAGAAGACTCTCTGAAGACCAAAAATGTCAATTACTGGACTACGACATATTTCAGGCTCAGTCTGCACTCAGGTTGTTTCTTGAATCTCTTTGCAGTAGCAGAGAAATGGATCGAAGTTTAAGATTGACAGCTGACTCCCTGATTGGTAGGGAGGTGCGTGTGTGTGTGTGCGTGTATGTGTGTGCGCTTGTGTCTTTGGAGACTTCTGGAGGAATTAAGTCATGCAAAGTTCAATGTCAAACTCAAAGGTTTCATGTGGACTAATCAAGCCAGGCATTTGAACATAATGATGAATGACATGGGGCCAACGTGTCTTAGGATATCAGATCGCGGCAGGCAGGCGATATCTTCCATATGTTGGTGGCTATATAATTTCTTTGCTCTTTAAATAATCGTGGCTAACCCTGAATTAAAAGAACAGAATTTTCCTCTCAGTCGTGATGAAAATCTATGATACTCAAGAGACAGTAAGCTATAGTTTTGTATCAGCTATTGCTGTATAAGAAACAACCTCAGAGGCTCAGTGGCATACAATAAACGGCATTTGCTCACAAGTTTGCAGGTTGGCTGGGGTGGCTCTGTTCCACGTGTCTCTTGTCCGCCTCTTGGGACCAGCAGGCTGGCCAAGGCACGTTATTTTCTTGGTAACCGTAGAATTTCAAGAAGGCAAGGGCACTGCGCGGCATGTTACAGGCCCGTGTTTGTGTCATATCTGCCCATGTCCCATTGGCCAAATCAAGTCCCATGGCTGACCCCTCAGTCAAGGGGCAGGGAAGCATACGCCCTGTCTTTTGTGGGAGGAACTGCAGAGTTACACGGCACAGGGTGTGGATCCCGGCAAGGGTGAGAGTTGGGACAGTAGTTCACTCTCACAATGTGTGGAGCTGGTGTTATGGAGTCAGACAGACCTGGAATAAAACCCCTCCTCCACCACTGGCTAATTATGACTTGAACAGATGACTTAGTCTCTTTGAGCGCTGGTTTCTCATCCATCTGACAAATGAGTATAATAAGGGTACACCTGCATCTTGGTGCGTTGTGAGGAATACCTGAAATGGTACATACAAGCCGCGTAGAGTTTCTCACATGTGGCAAGTGCTCAGGAAACTGTAGCTGGAAACAAAAGCTCTGAATAGTAGAATAAACTCTT
>CM053510.1:102282010-102327705 GCA_028627145.1 Eidolon dupreanum | reverse complement strand
CTTCCCTTGGGGTCCAGCCAATGGGAGGCGCTGGAATTCGACTGGAAGGTGGGAGGAGAGAAGCCAGGGTATTTTTCCCCTTCCCTCTCTGCCCCAGCTTCCGCCACGTGACCCTGGCCCCAGGGTTCAGGGGCATACCACCTCCTCTCTCCATTCCTCCAGCCTAGGGATGGAGCATCTTTCTGCTATTGCTGATCTCGGGTGGCCTCACCATCCCTGCCCCAACCTCACTCGTGTCACTGCTTCCCTGCATTAATTTCTCTGTGTTTCAGACACTTGAAATGGTTTCTAACTTCTTGATTAGACCTTGACTGAGACACCAGCTAAGTGATTCACTTCTCTGAGCCTTCTTGGTTTCCCTCTCTGTGAAATGGAGATAATAGTACCCACCACCTAACGTATTTGTGAGGGTTGAATGAGATCATTCTAGTTAAACCTTTGGCCCAGTTTCTAGCATATAATAAATAAGTCTGATCTTCCCAGCTTAGAGACCCCAGTTAAGAGTTTCTCCCAGCGATCTGAGCAGCATAATTAATTCTATAGTTAGCCACAGAGCCTGATTTTGTTTTACTTTTCTGAAAAGCCCTGGTTCTGGGTCTGCATATTCATGAATATCACCAGAAGAACACATTCAGCCTTGATCTAAAGCTTCTGTCCCTCTCTCTCCCTTCCTTCTTCCACCTCAAGGAGTGAGCAATCCAGCATCTTTTTTTCATCACCATGCCTAGCCAGGAGGATATAAAGAAAGTGCTGAATTTTCAGAACTTCTTGGAGCTCCTGAAAGCTCTTGTGTCCTCACGAAACAGAAGCTCATCGTATAAATCTGTCTTTCATAGAAGCTTCAGTTTCTGATGCTAAGTGTCAACGTATCAGATTGTTGGCTAATTTTAGCCTCCTCCCTGACGGTCTCGCAGACATGTAATTAATACCCCAGTTCAGCAAAGATCCAGGCACATCTCTGTTTTGCATTATGACTGTGAGGTCTTGACGATTAGGGCTCAGGTTCAAAGTCTGGAAGTGCCACTACATGTGCCAGGATGTCTCCCCTTCCCCCACAGTTCCAGGGCTGCTTGCCCCTTTAAAACCAAAATGGTCCACGCTCCCATCCCACGGGTGTGGGAAGGCCAGTGCCTTCCCGGATCTATCTGACAGTTTTCATCGGGCTTCTGTACGCTTCATGGCTTCTTCTTTGGAATTCTAGATGGCTTCATGTGCCATCTTGCTCCCAGAAGCCATTGCCTTCTCTTTGCCTGGCTTTGAACATAGTCTCTCTCTTCTTTGCCTCAAAGAATTACCAAAATAGGCAACTTTTGTATAGCAGGCTTTTACTGAAGATTTAGAGATGGCTGAGCCAGACCACAGGTTAAAATTTAATGTTCCACACTGTAAGATTCCTTAGTCATTCCCACTTCAGGGACTTACTCA
The DNA here is from genome assembly GCA_028627145.1 of Eidolon dupreanum. Lineage (NCBI taxonomy): Eukaryota > Metazoa > Chordata > Mammalia > Chiroptera > Pteropodidae > Eidolon > Eidolon dupreanum. Next base: position 102,326,280 of record CM053510.1, on the reverse strand, counting down.
TTGTCTGTCTTCCCAGGTTCCCACCTGCTGCCACATTGCTAGAGTTCCTTGCTCCTTGATCTCTCTCTCCTTACCGTCTCTCATTTTGCTTTGCTGATCAACCTCCAAACTCCAAATCCATGCTACTTTTGGCTCTGAGGGTCAAAAATCCCCACCAGCTCCACCCACTGGAATTTCCCGCCGGCATTGAACTGTCTTTGTTTAGAAGATTGCTTCGATGCAGAGAAGATGAGCTTTTTGCCCACATGTCCTAGGACTCACTCTAAAACTTCGAAGAGGGTGGAGGGGGAAAGAGATGCGAGGACGGGAAGAGATGCCACAGCAAGTTGGAGAAAGGCATGGGACAGTCGAAGACCCAAGTGAAAGCCCAGTAAGTCTTTTGGGACTGGAGATGTCTACAGAGGCCACCAACTGTTGTCCATGTTGCTGTGCCCCCTATGGAATATTCGGTTAAAGATGACATTGTTAAGAAATTCTCACTGTGGGTACATTCTTTTGAGGATTCGAAGAGGTGACAAGGCTGCCAGTGCTGTAAATAAAGCTTGTGTGTCTGAGGAAGCACTTGCACTTGTGTCACCAGGAGCAAGGATGCTGAGAGGACCATGAGGAAATCAGCCTGTGGGACGTGTGGAAATCGGGGACCGGAATGTTCTGGAATGGGCAGAAGTCTAGGGACAGAGCATGTTTCTCTTGCTTCCTCAGGAGGTGGGATTAACGAGAGTCTGTAACCGGCTGGGTCCTGGCAGGAAACAGTTGGCATTCTCAGACCAGGTTATCTGAGGAGCTATTTTAATCCAGAGTATTTCCAAAACTGTGAGCAGGGTTGAGGAAATTGGGAGGAAACAGTGCTGTATCCTGGGGCTACTCCCAGTGGGGGTCATTGTCCCTCCAGGCCTGAAGGAGAAAGGCAGGTTCTTCGCTGAGTAAAAAGTGCCTCTGACGTCACAGAGCTGTGAGGACTACAGGAGCCATGAGGTGACGTGATGCACGAGAGTGTTGGTTTCCCATAAACTCGATGGCTTAAAACAATGCAGATTTATTGTCTTACAGCCATGGAGCCCCTAAGTCCAAAAGGGGTCTCATGGGCTAAAACCCAGGTGTCGGCAGGAAGCTCTAGGAGGGAATTCGTTTCTTTGTCTTTTCCAGCTTCTGCTCACGTCTTGCCTCGTAGTCCATGGCCAGCGATCCTGCCGCTCTGAGCTCTTGCTTCTCTCGTGCCGCCTCCTACTTCCTCTTCTGTAGTTGAATCTCCCTCCCTCTTATAAGGACCCTCGTGGTTACGTTCAGGGCCCACCTGGATAATCCAGGCTACTCCCCCCATCTTGAGATCTCGCGGATCACATCTTGAAAGCTCCTTTGGCCCTGCAAGGTTCTGGGGCTTAGGACGTGGACATATTTGGGGGGGAGGGTGCGGTATTCTGCCTACCACGGTATAAAACACCAGGCCCTCCATTCATGCTGGCCCCCCCAGGCAGACCGGACCACAGCACGTTTGCTGCAAGTACTGAGCACAGAGTTCTGCCGTGTGTCACGCATTCCTAGTGTAATGTTTCGTGATTGAGACGCAAGGCTTTCTCTGTAGATGATACTGCGAGAAACACCGCTCCGAGCTGTCTCCAGAGTGTTGCCTGCTGTATTTTCAAGCATGTCTGTCTGCTCCTCAGCTGCCAACAGTAAAGGCAACAACACTATTTTTTTGCATCTTCCCAGCACCCTCACAGGGACTTCACACGTACAGTAGTTGCTCAGTTAATTTTATGGCTTGACTGTCAACCTACTCACAGTAATGGGGTTGAAGTACACTCTAGAAAGGCGTTTGGGGTTTGTCCCCAAGGCGATAGGGAGCCAGTGAAGGTGTTAAGTAAGAGCGCGATTTGGAGAGAGAAATGGGGAAGGGTTTGACATTTCAGTATCATAAGGCCTTGAGTAAAGATAAGGAGATGGGAATTTTAAAGATGCAGGTTTGGGGACTGATGAGATTTCGTAGGGTGACGCGGGCAGGATTTCTTTCTGGTTTTGCCTTCACCAGCCCTTTCTAAATAATTACACACATATGCTTTCACACTTTCCATCTTTGAGCCTGATTGTTTTTGAAACTCCCATAGCGTCTAGCACTGGCCTTGCCCGTAGTAGGTGTTAATTAAAATTTTGGTGTGTCAGACTGAACTTGGTAAGCTGCCTGACCTTGAAGGCTCTAGGCTTCAGTTTCCTCATTTGTAGAACAAAAAGGTTAGGCTACGGCACTCACGGCTTTGACTCAGCAGGGACATTTAGAGCCCTGCTTTTTTGTATGGCGGGCATTCCCCAGTGAGACCCCTAACTCGAGATGAAGTTGGACCAGAAGACTGTGGATCTCCCCCGACTCTGAGACTTTTAGCTTAATAACTGCCTCTAACATTCATCCAGCATCCATACGTGCCAGAGATGTTCTCAGGCCTTGTAGTAAATTTTCTCATCAAATAATCCCATGAAGAAAGGCACCATGTTTACTGATGAAGAAACTGAGGCTCAGAGAGTCAGGTGGCTTGCTCAAGTTCACACAGCCAGAAGGTAGTAGAGCCGGGATTCGAACTCAGCTCCCCAGACTCAGAAACCAGCCCTGAGCCACTGCTTTGGCATTCAGAGTCTTCTACTTTTCTTTCTTTCTTTTTTTTAATCCCTAAATATCCCAGTGTGTTTATTTCTGGAAAAAGGACATCCTCTTACATAATCACAATTCAGTGTTCAGAATCAGGAAATTTAACATCTCTGTAACATGATTATCTAAACCATGGTGCATTTTCAAGATTTGTCAGCTGCCCCTTTTCTTCTCTGTCCAGACCGAACCCAGGAGTCCGCATTCCATTGAGCTGTCGCGTCCCCTTAGCCTCCTTTATCCTGAAGCAGCTTGTCAGCCCTTCTGTGTGTCTTGACCTACACATCTTTGATGCATCAGGCCCGTTATTTTGCAGGACGTTTCTCTATCTGGGCTTCCCTGATGCTTCCCTGTGATTTGATTCAGGCTGTTACTTTTGGGAGAACTAACGCCGAGGTGATGCTGAATTCTCTGTGCTTCGTATCAGAAAGTAAATGCGGTGGGTTTGTCCTGTTCCTGGTGAGGATCTCTGATGCCTTGGTTAACATGGTCCACAGGTTTCTCCACTGTATGGTTACTCTGTCCCCTCTTGTAATTAACAAGCTGCAGGGGAGGTACTTTGAGACTATGTAAGTATCTTGTTGTTCATCAGACTTTCACCTGTCAGTCTGGTAGCCATCGAAGATTTCCTAACTCCACATTCCTTTTCCATTCCTCCCTAGGCATTCTGCTGTGAGAAGGAGCTTGTCTTTCTCCGTTCATTCATTTATTCACACTTCTCCTGACATGGACTCATGGGTCCATCATTGTGCATTTTGATCTTCCACCAGTTGTTTTGCCTGGTGACCTGTCACTTCTTCATTTCTGAATTCAGCTCCCCTTTTCACGCACTGAAAATCCAGAGGCCTCCATTGTCTGGAAATGCTCGGTTTTAGCTAGAAAGGGGCAGATTCCCAGACTCTTGCCTTGAGGAGGAGGAGGGAGAGAGGGGAACCTTTGGGCATTTGTTTTTGGAACCATCACCAAGCCCCAGGGAAGTCTGACCGCTCACAGGGTCCCCTCTAGTTCACTGCTGTCGCTCAGCATGTGATGCAGGGTCGGGGGGAGGTGGCCACCCAATGCTGTGGTTCCCCGATGGCGACCACCTCTCCATGCCAGTCTCTCCTCCCATCCGTGGTTGTGGAACTGTGGGTGCCTCTTCAAGAGGCGCAAAGGTTTATGAGCGCCCTGGGGAAACCCAGACTAGCCACGTCAGAGGCGTCCTGCCGGCTCTCCCTTCCTGCAGGTTCAGTGCAGGTGAGATCCAGCACCCTCATCACCTGCTCTTCCTCGTCTCTTTGCCATTGTACTCGCCCTGTGTTTAACATCTGCCTTCCTTCCTCTCCCTCCGTTCTTCTTTTCTTCCTCTCCTGGCCCTCGCTCTCTCTTTTTCTCTCTCCTCCTCCCTCCCTTTAACAAATCAGTGCTCTTGAGTACCTACTATGTGCTTCTCCGTGAACAAGACAGACACACCTGCCCTCAAGCCCTCCTGTGGGAACTATCCGTTAAACGCTTCCACGATTAAATATACGATCACAAATCTTGGTCAGCGCCACCACAGAATGTCAGAGTAGCAAAGTCCTCACTCAGTTTGCAGACGAAGGAACCTAGACGCAGCCCCCACAGCCACCCAGAGTCAGGGAGGGTCTCGAACTCAGGTTTCTGATGCCTGCTCCTTCCCTCCTTCCCTCCATCCCTCAGCCTGAGCCCCGGGCCTGGATTACAGACCTCGCTGCAGGGCCTGCCCCAGCCAAGATGGGCCTGCTCGCAGGCTGATTAACGATGCCCGCCGTGTACAGGAGAAATCGCTGGGAGCTGTAGGAGAGCAAATATTTGCCTTCTCAACAAAGCAGAGTAAGTAAAATGCAGACACATGTCTCCTGTGTGAAAATAAGGCCCGCGAGAGTGCGGTATCAGGAGGAGGTGGCTCCGCAGTGCCTGTCGCATTGTCCCTGTCAGATCTTCCCTCTGCTTCTCTGGTTCCTTCTTCGTCTGTTTCTGTCTGACAGTTTCTCTGCCTTGCTCCGTCTCCATCTCTCTTTCTGCCAATTTCTGTCTTCTTCCGCCTCTCTGAGTGTTCCTCTGTCTCTGTGTCACCCCTCATGAGCCTCCCAGCCACCCACTGTGGGTGCCAGCCAGGCCCAATAGAAGCCACCTCCTCCCACCCCCCAAAGTGCCACCTTCTCCCACCCTCGTAGCTGTCGCACGTGTTGTTCCCCTTCCCAGGAGCACTGATGTCTGTGCCTTCTCCCCGAATTTCTGCTCCCCTTACTCACCCTGCGGCTCTGAGTTTAGATGTCACCTTGTACTTCAAGGAGTCTAAACTCCATGAAAACAGGGGTTTCTGAGTCTTTCATTCACCGCCGTATCTCTCACAACCTTTAATGGGATTTGTATGATCATAAATTGTCGATTTCATTATTGTGTCTCGAACAGTGCCCGGTGCATAACAAGTACTCAGTAAATATTTATTTGTCGAATGAAAGAGTAATGAATAAATAGGAAGCCCTCCCAGGTCCCCCAGTCTGGGTCCCCCCACCCACGTCACCTGATATTCTTGCTGTCATAGTCTTTATCTCTATTATAATTGCTTAGTGTCTTAGTTAGGCTGCTGTGACAGGATCTCGACAGTAAATCAGAGGTGACTGGCCTGGGTCATCAGTGGTCCTCACAGTTATCCACGGACCCGCCAAGCCGGGCTGACTGCGGCTCTGCCATTTTCAACACGTGCAGCAGAAATTAGAGAACACAGAGGCGCAGACCTGGGGGGTTTCCTCAGCCACCCCTGGAAATGACACGAGTCGCTCCTGGTCACATTCTGTCGGCCAGAATTCAGATACGTGGCTACATCTACCTGCAAAGGAGGCTGGGAACTTTAGTCCAGTGTGTGTGTCCCGGAGATGGTGAGAACAGGTTTGGTGGACAGCTGGCAGCCTCGGCCACATCTGGTGATGTGTTTAACTCCCTCACAGGAGAGCATATGCCTGTCATGGTCACCCTTGTGTCCCTAGTAGCTTACCCACAGCCTGACTCATTGTAGACTGGTGGTTCCCTAACTTGACTACACGGTAGAATCATCCAGGGGTATTTAAAACATCCTGAGCCTGGCTCCCACTCTCGAACATTCTGGCATAATTGGTATGGTGTATGACCTGGGTATGGGGTGTTTAAGCTTTCCAGGTGATTCTAATGTGTGGAACTACTGTGATTGAGCCCAAATAAATGAGTGAAGGTTGGAAAGCATGAACGACCAGATCCACCACCAGGTGTTGATACCCTGTACCAGTGGTTACAGACTGATGTCTTGGGAGGTGACATGTTTCATTTAGCCTGTACGGAGATTAAACCTTTTTTTTTTTTTTAATTTGTCAATTGCCAAGATTTAAAAGCTGGAGAATATCATATGACACTGTTTTCACATGACACTTTGGACTTTTGGTCTCTCTCAAGAAATTTAGATGACCTGTCAGCATCGAGATCCTTGAGATGGGCATGTGCGCTCATATTTGCCACAGTCTCCACTACCCCCCGATGCTCACCTCTCACCTCCTTCACCTATTTGGTGCCTACGTGGAGCTTAAAGGCATTTATATTTGACTCTTGGCTTAAGTAAACTTCTCTGTTATCTCAAGAATTCCAGTTTATTCCAGAGTCAGTCTCCTTTGAGAGAGAGAGAAAGAAAGAGAGAGAGAGAAAGAGAGAAAGAGAAAGTGTTCTCGAGGGCATTCTGAGCCAGACATTTTTCTTGCTTTTGCCTTCAATCTGTTTGCTCCAACAACCCCCAGCCCTACATCCTGGAAACAGAAATGCGTTCTGTCCACTCCATCAGCACCCTGGGGCCCAGGGCTTAGTGGGAACTGAGCAGGCAGTCAGGATGCTTTCTTTGGCTCTGCACTAACTCATTACTCTTAGACCCGGGGCGTTCTCGTTCTCAGACTTCAGCTCCCTCATCTGTAAAAGGGAAGCGGTCGAACTGCGTGATCTTTCAGTTCCCTTCCTACTCTCAGACTCGGGGAATCTGGCTCCATTTTAAGGCATCTAGAAAGGGGCTCTTTCTGAGCTAGAAATCTGCTTAGTTTATGGCTCGTCCCTGAAACGAAGCTGCTTAACTCACCTTTTCCTGATAGAAATCAGCCATTTGCCAGGGCTGCATCCAGCCATGCAAAGCTATGTGGCAATTAATTAAATCAGTAAATAAATGATTGTCATATAAATCCCATTAAGAGGCACGGAAAGGGAGATCGTATCTTTCAGGAACAAACTTAAAAGTTAATGTGTGTCATTTTTTGAGGAAGGGCTTCTTCTTTTTTAAAATCTCTCAGCCAGGCTAATCGTTTGTTTCTAGCAAATGTGCCCAGAAAGAGATATATTCCAAACCCTGATTTACCGTGGGCCGAGTCAGGTCTGAGAGTTCTCTTCTTCCATCAAGAAGGAATCTCATCAAGGAGTCCAGATGTCTGTGTTTGCAGGGCAGTCTCACGGTGGGGTGCTTGATACTGCATTCTCGGCTGGTCACTGTTGAGGTCGCTGTGCGTGCAAAGTGGTTTCTGAAGGAACGGGGCCCCCTTTCTCCTTCACACCGAAAGTGAAGGAGGAGGCTTCGACGTGGATCGTGTTCTCAGCGGCATGGAGAACCACAGCCTGCGCATCCATCATCAGTCTCGTAGCCCTGCAATCTTATCTTCGTAGCATGCGCCAGAACTAGACAAAGACAGTGTGGCAGGAGACTTTGGAGTTGCATCACTGTCCCCGTTTGAGTTCCTTAGATGTGACCTCAAGTCAGGGATTCAGGTGCCAGTGGTTTATTGGAAGGTGGGCCCAGGAAACACTGGGAGGGGAGTGGGGACACGAGAGAGGAAGAGAAGGGAGCCCCAAAACGCTGAGTCACCAAGTGGTTATGACCGTGGGTGATTGGAGCCGAATCCCTCTGGGAATTCTGGGAGAACTGTGGAACATGAACCTCAGCTGCATTTCTCTACCTTCTGAAGGGTCCTGTGAGGCTGGTGTTTTTATCATCCCTCATTTTGTAGATGGTCCACCTGAGGCTCAGAGACACATGTAACCTTCCACCGTACGCTGAGGGAGCTGGAGTATTTCTGCACCCACTCTATCATCATCGATTGGCAGTTGCTCCCTAGAAATGAAATTCCCAGATGCTTCTCTTTGCCGCGAGTGGGGGTAGCGAGGCGTGTAGGATGCACTGAGATGGTAAAGCCTGAGAGGAGATGGGTGGGCGCAAGGGTGTGTGTTACAAGCCAGTGTCCAGCCGCCTTCCTTTTGATAAGTGTCCTGGCTCTCATTCCACATCTTTCTGTTTAGGCTTTGGAGGAAGCTGAATCTACCCCCTTCCTGGATCCTGGGACGGGAATGCATAGCTCAGGCCTATCTCATTGTCATCATTCCTACCCCGCTGGCCACAGGTGTTGGTTCAGAAGAGCACACAGGGGTAATTCAGGCCACCGAGGAGCTGGGGGAGGCTGGGAAGGATCTCCCACTCTTCCGAGAGAGCTTCCAAAGCCAGCCTTCTCTTGCTCGGCCTCGACTTAGGGAATAAAGCACGTAGCCATGGGAGTTATCAAGGACCATCTTGAGGTCATGAAGGAGAGTTAGATGGAGGATGAAGCCAGCATCACAGGAGACAGAAGAAACAAAACCTGAACCCTGGCCTCACTATTTCACTGGTGCATCGAGCTATCTTTGATGCTTAGCCCTCCTTAGGACTCCTGGTTATTAGAGCCAGAGAATCACTTTATTATTAAAGCCAGTTCGAGTTGAATGTTTTGTTGTTCACGACTGCATACTCCCTAGGTGATTCACATGAACATACTCAGTTTCGGTGAGGGGAGAAAGTGAGGACGTGGGCTTTCTCTTGTGCTATGGGTTGGATCATGAACTGATAGGACTATTCTGGAAGCCATATTAATAGTAGGCAGCACAGCGCGATGACTGAGCTTACCTTTCGGAGGCAGATGGACCTGTGTTTTATTCCCGGCTCTGACGGTTTTTTGCTGTGCATAGTGAAAGGTTGTATACATCTCTGAGCCTCAGTTTTCCCATTTACAGAATGAGGGACAAGAAAAACGTCAGCCTCACGGGATCATTCAGAAGGTACAGAAATGCAAGGCCTGGCACTGACTCCATGCTCATAACCGCTAATGCTAATGATTATTTTTGTTATGGAGAGAGACGTGGTCACAACGAACAGAAGCCTTCAGAATGTGCAGCATTCTGACTCCACGAATTGGACTTCTAGTAATTTACTCTCAAGAAATAATCAGATAAGTGCCTGAAGAATTTTCTTTGTACCATTTCTTTGTACCAGATTGGCAAAAAAAAAAAAAAAGTTGAAAACAGTGTAAATGTTCAACAGTAGGGTCTTTGTTACACCACTTGTGGTATAACTGTGACGTGATATAGTCATTAAAACGATGATGTGTACTGTAGTATGACACGCAGAGGTATTTGTTACATGGTAATGGGGACAAAATTGGATTTTAAATCAGTATACAGAGATTGGTGCTGCTTTTGTAGGTAAAATACGTGTGCCCCAATATTCAGATTTGCTCTCTTTGCTGGTAGAGTGTGAGATGATGGTTAAATTTTCAGTACTTGCTTCCCGTGTCACTTGGATGTTTAATTATACAATGAGCACGAATTACTTTTATAACAAAAAAACAACAAAGTTCTTTCTATTTTATTTTTTGACCTTGTCATTGTAAAGCATTTTAGTCACTATCATTATGTAAACAATATAATTACCATTTTTAGTTTTTTTTTCCCATGTTTTATTTCCCCCAGAGTAAAAACTATTTATTGATTTATAAGTGTGTATCTAGAAAGGGAAATCAACTACTTTCTTTTATTTTTATTTTGTAATTATTTTTTCAATTTTTAGTTCAGTTTATTGGGGTAACTGGTTAATACAATTATATAATTTTCAGGTGTACATTATCATTTGACAACTGTATATTCTATTGTGTGTTTATCACCTGAAGTCCAGTTTCCTATAGCTACCATTTATTTGATCCCCTTTACCCACTTCACCCTCCTCCTAAACCCTGTATTTGACCCTCTTTACCTCGTCTACCTCCCCTCTCCTCCCCAACCTCACTAGTAACGACTAGTCTATAGTCCTTTGGTAACCATAAGCCTATAGTCCTTGTCCATGAGTCTCTGTTTGTCCTGCTCATTTGTTGCTTTTAGGTTTATATCCCACATATAAGTGATACTATGTGATTTTCAACTTTTTCTGTCTGGCTTATTTTGCTTAAGCACGATTATTTCGAGGTCCATCCATGTTGTCACAAACGGCAGTATTTCATCTCCTTATGGCTGAGTAATATTCCATTGTATGTATGTGCCACAGCTTCTTTAGCCAGTCATCTATCGTAGGACACTTCGGTTGCTTCCATGTCCTGGCCACTGTGAATAATGCTGCTATGACCATTGGTGTGCAAATATCTTTTCGGATATGGGTTTTCAAGTCTTTGGGGCAAATACCCAGTAGAGGGATTGCTGGATCATATGGTATAGCAATTAGTTTTTTGAGGAACCTCCATACTGTTTTCCATAGTGGCTGTACCAATTTGCAGTCCCACCAGCAGTGTATGAGGGTTCCTTTTTCTCCACATCCTCTCCAACATGTGTTATTACTTGTTCTATTGACTATAGCTATTCTAACAGGTGTGAGATGGTATCTCATTGTGGTTTTGATTTGCATTTCCCTAATAGCTAGCGATGTTGAGCATCTTTTCAAATATTTGTTGGCCATTTGCATGTCCTCTAGGGAGAAGTGTCTGTTCAGGTCCTCTGCCCATTTTTTTGATTGGATCATTTCCTTTTTTGTTGTTTTTGAGTTGTATGAGTTTTTCGTATATTTTGGATATTAGGCCCTTATCTGAGGTTCAACTCACTTTCTTTAAGAAAAAATTTAAAGAATCTTTTAAGTTTTAAAGTTTATTCCCATCCCTCCATCTCCCTTCCCCTTTGGCCACCATCAGCTTGTTTTCTCTATCTGTGGGTAAAGTTCTATTTTAAAAACACAAGTGAGGTTCAATGCTCTCAGCCAGTTAAACTGTCACATGCCCCTCATTTCCCAAGTACAACGTGGATTTTCACTATTCCCCACAAAAGCTATATGACACAGAAAGGGTTTTTCCTTTTATTTGTTTCTCATTATTAAAGTAATATATGTCACTAGTAAAAAAAATTCAGTTATAGAAATGTATTACTTGGTTCCTGCATCTTTCACTCTCTATTATTTCACTCGTAAATTCAAAATGTGTATATTTTTAGCTTTTCTATGCATATACTTTCTCGTGTTTACTTTCTACATATGTATATGCTAATATATACCTCTTTATTTCTTCTAAACCACCATCACTGGTAAGCTACTCTTTTGACTTAATATTCTTTTAGTAGTACATCAAATTCTGCATTATATGAGAAGGCAAGTCTTAATTTTCAAAATAACTTGAAAAAATTTGCTTTGTAAAAATCAAAGAACTAGAACATATACATACATTGCTTTTTCTTTATTGATAATCTATGTACAATAAAATGCACAGATAGTTGCATGTGATGAGTTTTGATATATGCTGCGTTTTTGTTTTTGTTTTTGTTTTTAAACCGAGGCCCATACTTCATACACTTTCCTGCAACTCGCTGTTTTCACTTAGCACTATATCTTGGACATCTTCGCCCATCTATTCCATTCTTTTAATAGCCGCCTGGCATTCCATCATTGTAACTGTATGATCATTTATTTCCCCAAACCCCTATTGACGGACATTTGGGTTGTGTCCAATTCTTTTGCTGTTACGAACGGTGCAGCGAATATCCTTGCACATCTATCTTGGTGCCCTTGCGAGAGAATTATTCATAGGTGGATCGTTATTGATGTGTAAGCACGATCGATTCAGAATGCCTCACGCAGGTTGTTCGGGAGATAGAATCTCTGTTCGCAGAAGGGCACAGCTAGGCAAACGCCATCTTGCTCATGTTTCCCCCCATTATGGTCCTGACCGTGGACCTCGGCTCTCACATCAACCCCACCCAAAGGAGAGGGATTCTGGGCTGAGCCCACTCGCTTCCCTTCCCCATCTTCAAATTTTGTACCCAAGTGAAATCTTATCCATCCCATCAGGGCAGCTTTAGGGCTTGCATTTATCAGTGGGGTACCAGCTCTGTTCTGGGCTCTTTTGGGCTCTCTGGGACACTGTGGTGAATGTGATGGATGTGGCCCCCACCCCGAGGCTGACATCCTAACAAGGAAACGAATGAATGATGCAGGAAACCACATTTGCCACATCTTAAAGCCTCGCTTGGCTCACAGCAACAAGTGGCGGGGAAGCATTTAAGGGCCTTACCTGACAAATGGCCCTAGCAGCTTCCATTGGAAATGGGAGAAATTTCTCTTTGGAGAAGGATCTGTTATTCCTGTGTCTTGTCCAATCTGCAGAGAAGTATGTTCTTCTTTGTAGACCCAGGATGGCTCTGCGATGAATGATTTCACAGTAGGAAATCCCAGATTTTATGGAGGCAGCAAAAATGAGTGAAATGAGCACGTGACGAGGGCTTAGAGAGGCCTGGGTTTGAGTCCCAGCTGTAGTCGGCTGGGTAGTAGCCCTCCCAAGATGTCCGTGTTCTCATTCTCGCACCTGCGACTGTGTTATCTTACATGGCAAAGGGGACTTCGCAGATGCAATTAAATTAAGGATTTGGGGGAGATTATCCTGGATATTTTTTGGCCAGGCTGTGTGGGGGAGTTATGTGCGGCCGTGAGCCAGGGGATGTGGGCAGCTTCCAGAAGCTGGAAAAGGCAACAAGATGACTCTCCTCCCCTAGAGCCTCTGGAACGAATGCAGTTCTGACCATCCATTTTGACACCTGACCTTCAGAACTGAGGGATAAATCTGTGTTGTCTTAAGTCACAAAATTCATGGTCATTTGTCACATCAGCCCTAGGAAACTTACCCCAGCCTGGCCACTTACTGCTGTGTGACTCTCGATAGGCTGTTGACCTCTCTGAGCCTCAGTTTATTACGTGTAAAATGAGCATAATGATACCTCTCCCGTGGGCTTTTTTTTAAATTTTTTTTTTATGAACAATTGGAGATGAAACATCTAAAGTGCCTACTTTAGTGCCTGGAACATTATGGGCACCAAAACAAATAAACAGTAGGCATTATTACTATAATAATAACAACAGAACATATATCATAATGTTGTTATTATCAATAATCTAATTCCTCCACATCAAAAGTCTTGAGACACTGTATAAGAACTCAAACCATGAACGAGTGACAAAAAAGAAGTAGAGATTCAAGATCAACAAAAAAATAAATAAGCACAGAAGTTCAATTCTGGGAAGAGACCACCCATGTGTAAGCAATATGATTTCAAGGCGCTGCTCCAGTTGAGCTTCAAATTTGACACTGAGCTTCCTGGCTGCCAAAATGAAAAGGGAGATATGTCAAGTCTTATGCTCTTTAATAACAGAGAGGGGGAACTATTTACTCATTCAAGGAAAGCAAAGTTTTTCTTAATACTGTAAAAAAATTTTTTTTTTTTTTTGGTGTGCTTAGTACAAGTGCAGCCAGGTAATCTTGTGATTATTTAAATCTGTCTTCTCTTACTAGACTAGTTATTCTTAACTCTGGCTTCATCTTTTTAAATCATCTGGGATTTAAAAAAAAATACCACCGCCTAGTTTCTCTGAGAGTGGAACTGGACATTTGTACTTTAAAATGCTCGCCTGATGATTCTGGTGGCAGCCACAGTAAGGAACCACTTAATTGAACCCTTAGCTCTCTAGAAGCAGGAATCAAATTTGTCTTATTTATAGCTGATCCCATGTCTGGCACATAGTAGGTGCTCAATGTGCATTTTTAATTTTAATTTTTTTTTTTTGCATAGGTATATCACCTGATTTAAAAAATGTCAAAAGATAGACAGTGGGATGTCTTCTTCCTTACCTGTCCTCTATCCACCTAGTTCTTACTTCTCCCCAGCCTCCAGTATAGGTCATCATTATTATAGCCCCCCACCCACTGCCAGGATGTCGTTATGTAAAGATAAGTAAAATTGAATGTGTGTGTGTGTGTGTGTGTGTGTGTATTTTGTGTGCATGTTTATGTAATCTTAGTCGAGTTACTGGTTGCATTCTTCACTCTTCTCTGGTGGTAGTATACGTCCACATCCTTGCCATGGACTCATGGTGGATAGACTGTTTTTCACCCCTTGACCTTGGACTTGGCCATGTGGCTTGTTTTGGACAGTGGGAAGTTAGCTGACAAGACACGCGAGTCTTGGGAAGTTTTTGTATGCTTGGTCTTGCTCTCTTGTGCTCCATGATCCCACCCGGAGAGGGGCATGTCAAGGTTAGCTGTTGCCCCTTCGGCCTGGCCCTCGAGTGAAGAAAGTGGAACAGGCTCAACCAGGACCTGAAGCCGGCAGCCTGAAGCAGAGCCACCCTGCTGAGCCCAGTCAAGGTCAGCAGAGCCCCAACCAGGTTTCAGATCCATGAGCATCATAATGAATGATTACTCTTTTAAGTTTTGGGGTGATTTGGTTAGGCAGTGATACTGTGGGAAAATCATATCCGTGTTCGTATTTGCCAGTATATCATGGTGGTCAGTGAATAGAGAGAGGTTCATTTAAAAAAAAAAAATCTATATAGAGTGTTCTTATTTGGATATACCCCAATTTGTTTAGCTAGTCTTCTATTTAAAGGCATCTAGATTGTTCACAATATTTTGCTCTTACAATTCTGCAGTGAATAACCTTGCACATATATCATTTTGCACAAGTCCAAACATCTCCACAGGATAAATTTCCAGAAGGGGAACTGCTGTGTCAAAGACTCTCTGCATTCATAATTTTGATAGCTATTGTCAAATTACGCACCATATGAATACTCTCACCAGCAGTGCTTGAGAATACCTATTTCCCCACAGCCTCACCAACAAAGTGTGTTATTAACCTTTTGGATTTTTGCCAGCCTGATGGGGAAAAATGGTATCTCAGTGTAGCTTTAATTTGCATTTCTCTTTTCTGAGTGAAATTGAGCATCTTTTCAAATGTTTAAGAGTCATTTGTGTGTTTTTTTTTCCGATGAACTGTCTATTCATTACCCATTAACCATTTTTCTATTAGATTGTCTTTTTAATTGATTCCTTCAATACATATTTGCTGAATAAACAAATGAATGAAATAAAATGAATTTAAATAGGGGACACTGAATACCATGATTCAACATCCCCAATAAAACCCGGCAGAAGCAAGAACAGATTTGGCCTGGCTGTGGTTCTTCATCATGCTCTTTGATAAAAAGCCCAGGATCTCACATATACACGCCGCTCCTGAGGACAGAGCTACAAGAGGCTGAGGTTCCAGGGTCCAAGCAGGCAGCCTTCTGGAGCAAAGAGCTGAGAACATGTGGAGGGCCGTCTCAGTCCTTAGCAGGACACTCGGTGGGAGCGGAGCAGAGTGGGGCCATGTACTCCCCAAGGCCCTGGGACCTCATTTCTCCTCTGAGATGGGTGGTCGGTTGCGGACCTACGTACTTCAGATACTAAATGAGCAGGTGGCAGGTTGACATCCTAGTGTGAATATTAAGGAGGCAAGTCTGGGCTCTCACCTGGATGGAGGGTGTATCAGACCCACCCAAGGTGCCTTCCGTGATCAGCGCACCTGCCCGGCTTTCTGGCCAGACTGGGCTTAGCAGCAGCTTGGGGTGTTCTCATGTCTTAGAGACAGTGGTCGTTCCCACCTTCCCTATGATTGTCATGCCTGCAATGGGGGCTGCTCTGGTCCCTTATGTCCATGGAGGCATGAGGCATTGTGAAGTCCAGCTGATAACCCACCTACGTGAAATCAAGGAGTGTGGGGAGTCGGCACCTCACCGGGGGAACGTTGACCAATGGGGGATGAGAGCTAGTGGACAAATTATTCCCAGCCCCAGATGAACGGTGTAAAGGTGCAGCCTCTCTGAAGGCTTTAATACTGAGCACCTCAGCTGCTCCAAGTCTCTAAGGCTCTTCTTCATCTCCCTTCTTTCCCGGGGACTCTACTCCCCAAGGCAGCGTGGGCACATACACTTTTGCCCCAGGCTCTGTTTTCTAGGGAACCCCAGCTAAGACAGAAAGTAAACTGACTTCCATCTGGAGTTGGCAGTTTCTGTAAATTATATGAGACATCTAGAGCCTAAAAGCAAAGTGACTTGGGGTATAATTGCAAGGAAAGTTTAAAAGAAAAGCCCTATTTATTGAGTATGTGACAACACTGTGCTAAAAGTTTCACTTATGTTATATCGCTTAATGCTCACAATATCCCTATGAAGTATTACAACTACCATTTTACCGTTAAAGAAGCTGAGACTTTGGATGTTTAACTTCGTGGATGATTGAGCTGGACTTTCAACCCAGTTCTGCTCAGCTCCGAACCAGTTCTCATACGATCCCAGAATGTGTGTGTGTGTGTGTGTGTGTGTTTCCATCCTTTCAGAGTTACTCTATGAATATTCTGGCATACATGTCTATATAGGACACTTCTCAGAACACAGATGGCAGCTCATTGTCCTGCTTGGAGAAGATTTCATCCCAGTGCATGTCAAATGCCTCTGTCATCTGAGTAGCATTTATCACATGATATGGACAGACCATAAGTCATTCAGCTGATCCTGCACTGGAAACAGTCAGGTTGTCGTCTGCCTCCTGTCGTGCCTTTGTAATTAGAGTGTCGCCTGATGGATGACAGGATAGGCAAATGAAGGACTTGCCCAAGGTTGTGCAGCTCTTTGGTGGCATAGCTGGGATTTGAACATAGGTCTCCTGACCCTGGCCCACCTTGTCCACACGTCCTCCGCAAAGTTACAGGGGCTTTGGGGACAGAAGGGGCATGGCGCTAAACCTCAAAAGGACAGCTTGGGGGGATGGGTATAGACGAACCCCGTGCTCCTGGGTGGTGTCTCACTCCGTCATTCACTTAATTCTCTGGCAGGATCACTGCCAGTAACGACCCTCCTCCAGTGCCCCCCTGGGTCCCCCTCCTCTCCAGCACATTAGCTCAGCAAGCCCCAGGATACCTCCCTCCAATGACAGGTAAGCCGTTGGTCAGTCCTGAGAACCAGCTGAGGGCAGAATCTATTTAAAGAAGCACACGTTTCCAGGTGCTGAGTCACATCGGGCTGGACCAGCTAGCCCGTGTCTGGGCAGTGTGGATGCACCCGGCACAGCGACCGTTGCAGCCTGGCTTGGACTTTGGCAGCCACCCCAAAGGGGCTCTGAGCTGAAATGTCTTGTTTAACAAGATGAACCGTGACACCTCAGACCCCACGTTTCCAGATTTTAAATGTAGGCATTCTCATTGCCTCCCCACTGATCACTACTCTTTATTATAATGGTGATCAGTCAGCCAAAGTTGCTGTCACAGAGACTGGATTTAAATCCCTACTCTGCTGCCTACTTAGCTGTGTGTCCTTGGGCAAGTTGAATAGACTCTCTGAGCCTCAGTGTCCTCGTTTGGAAAAGGGAGTTATTTACTACCTTGCAGGGTTTAGGGGAGAGAGAAATACAGTGATATACAGGAAGCCCATATTACAGTCAACAACTTAAATGGTTAGATACGCTAGGCACGGTAGGAGAATGCTGAGCACATGAGATACACTGGCTCTTGTGAAAGCTGTTTCATAAATTTGTGAAGTTGCAGTTAACAAGCCTGAACAATGCAACATTCAGCCAGTTATCAAGGATCTACTTTGGTGCAGGTGAGGCACTGACCGAGGCTCTGGGGATGCACAAATGGTTTGTGTCCTCAGGCAAGTCACTATCTAATGGGAGAGGCATGCAAACGCGTAGTTACAGTGTGAAAAGTTCTCAGATATGTTTAAGGCGAATTGCAATATGTTTGGATAAACATTCCCATATGTTTATGGGAATCCACGTCAAAGAACAGCTAATTCTAGGAGCATCAACTATTGTGGTTCCTTGAACATACCACTTTCTTTCCTGCTTTTCCTTGCAAATCCTGCTTCCTATGCCTTCCCTTATTGATCAAGGTCTTTTTAATTGCAAGTGACAGAAAGCCAGTATAAAGTGGCTGAAGCAAAAAAAAAAAAAAAATCGATTTGTTCAAATAACTGAAGGATCAATATTATTGGCCTCAGGTTTGGCTGGATCCAGGGACTCAAGTGATATCATCAGGACTTTTTCTTTCAAATCCATTTCCCTTTGTCTTGGCTTCATCCTTTAGTATGTTCATTTTTGCTAATGGCAAGACGATCACCAGCAGTTCAGATTTAACTCCATCGATTGTAACAACACCAGCATAAAGAGAGCTCCCTTCCTTTTAAGGGTCCTGAGGGCGTCTAGGGTTGCCTTTCATTGGGCTGATTTCAGTCATGTGTCCATCCCTGATTCAGTTGCTGTGGCCAGGAAGATGGAATAAGCTGATTGGCCAGATTCGGGTCATGTGTTCATTCCACAGAGTGTGGTTTAAAGGTCATTCCCCAAAGAATCTTGGACACAGAGCAAAAACAAACAAACAAACAAAACACAATAAAAAACCAGGTGCCCCCCACACATGGTAAACCCTTCTTATTCTTCAAGATGAAGCTTGAATGAATGTCATCTCAGTGAAGTGACTCCAGAGCCACTGCTGCCTCTGGTTGGGTTATATGTCATCTCCACTATTAGACCACAATTCATACACTTGTAAGTATCTCTCATTGGAGGAGCTGTGTATTATTAGTGTAGTAGACTCTGGGCACCTAGCATAGTGCCTCAGACAGGATGGGCATTTAAGAAATGTTCATTGAGTGAATGAATGAATGAATGAAGCCAGAGTGTGGTGGTTCTGGACCAGTTAGCCCTGAGATCCACTGTTCTCCCTTGTCTGCCATGTTATTATGGAGGAAGCTTTTAGGCTGCATTTCTTGGGCAACCTAGCATCTGCCTGGGGGCAGCCTTGGAAAAGATATTGGGGACAGAAGGTAGGGAGTACCCGGGTACTTCTTTCCTACCTCTCTCTTCCTCGAGAGGCTTCTTTTGCAATGGCTGCATCTCCTTTACAGTTCCAGCTTTTGCTTTGTGACTGGCCCCAAGGCTCTGCTAATCCCCCTTCTTCCCTCTGCCTATGCAGATGCAAAAAGTGAGGCTTTTTGCTGTGGCTAATCTCTGGGCCGTCGACACCCTCCTCTTTTGGCTTCTAACCTCTTTCATCCCACATGGAAGCAAATTTCATCTGAAATACAGAGTGGTGTCTGTTTTCTTGGTCGTCATCTGACTGATACCAACCTGTTCCGTTAGGAACGTACAAACTATTAGGAACATGTTTGTCTATACAATCGTCCGACCCACAAAGGGACTTTGGTTTGCTCTGAGAGGGATTTTCCAGCTGCTGGTTTGAGAGAGAGCCGTCTCCCCTTTCTGAAGACTCTGTGTTCACTGAACATTTTCCATTCATCAAACAACCCTGCTGCTTGTCTGCATGGTCCCAGCTGGCCAGGGAGGAGCTTGTCTGTGGGGAGTTAAAAGACATTCATTACGAGGTAGCAGGAAGGGGAGTGTGATGTTTCTGTGGGGACTCAAAAGACATTCATTACAAAGTAGCAGGGTGGGGTGTGATGTTTCAACTGCCTGTGTGCGTTATTACTCACAAAATGCCCCCATTTTGGTTTTTGGGAAGAAAGCCTGGCTTCCCTTCGGTGCCGGCTCTGAGAAGTTAGGGGTGACTTGTGGAATTTCTGCACACAGCAGGGATAGAAGTGGGCGAGTGAGGACCCCACAGGCCCCTGCTGCGCCCCACAGAGCAGAGCATGGAGAAGCAATGCAGAGAAGCTCCATGCTTCAGACGGGGGTCCATAGAGCCTGTCACACCTGAGCTAAAGCGCCGGCTTTGTAACTTACCACGCTGTCACCTTGTGTAAGGCGCTGAATGTCACCGAGTCTTCGTTTCCTTATCTGTAAACTGGAGCCGACTGTTGAACACTCTCATGGGATATATGGAAGGCACTCAACGTACTGCTTGATGTAACCTTCCATGTAAACCTTCTATGACAATTGGCTCACAAAATAGCTGACATCCTCGCACCGAAGCTGATCACGGCCTTTCCAGAGTGGGTCCACACCTCATCTCACCTGTGGTGCCTGGCACGTATGGGAATTAGTTTAGTTGTGAGGATTAGAGAAGCATTCAAGGTAGCTCAGATGAAAACGGAGGGTGTTTTATGGAATCCAGAAAGGCTTTTAGAACTCAGCGTGAGAACTAGGCCTGGGCTTCGTTGTAACTAGACTCATGGTGTTGTCTTGGACCCATCCCCATGCATATGCCTTTTGGTCTTCCCACAATGCTGCTCTCAGCTTCGTTTTTCTCTGTGTAGATGGATGCCATCGTCCCCCTTGCACCTGGCCCAGTGTGGCCTCCCCAAAGGCCATCTTTCTTCTCTCCAAGCCTTCGCAAAAGGTGACTTCTGGCCAAGAGCCCGGGCTTGGGATGAGATTGCCTGGGTTCAGATCTTAGCTCTGTCACTTAACTGACTGTACGGCCATAACTCCCTGTGACTCCTTTTCTTTATCTGCAAATGGAGCATGGTAATAGCCTTCTAGCAGTGTGGAGAAGTAAATGCATTCATTTGTGTAAAGTGCTTCTAATAACTGCCTGGCACTTAGTAAATGCTCAGTAAACATGAGCAGTAGTTGTTATTACATAACTTTCCAGCTCACCTCCTGGCTTGGCTTGGTTCCCAGAAGCAGACCCTGAGACAAGGATTCATGTGAAAAGGATTTATTAGAAAGTGTTCCCAGGGGAAGAGACACGGAAATCGGGTTTGCAAGGTAAGAAAAAGTGGCCTTATAGGGTGTGCTAACAAGGACAGTTCTGAGGGAGGTAATCTTGGGGCTTAATCTCGTGGATCAAGGAGACAGTGTAGTCATATGTTGGCATTTTCTCACTGGTTAAGTGAATTCTCAGACATGTCAGGCTCTCCATGTCACCCAAGGGGCAGCCAGTGTGCGTGAAAATGGTAAATGGATCCAAGGCAATCTGGATGGATCCCTGACAATGACTGCCACTCAGCACCAACGTCAAATAGCTCCATTGTTAGAGCCCCAATCCAAATCCTCAGCAGCAGACACCTGATTGGTACTGTGTGAGCGAGGTGACCACGTCTTTTCTAAACAGGTGTGGCTGGGGGGTTGCATGGCACATGACATGGCCCATTCAAAGGAAGGCTATAGGTGGAGCAGGGATAATGAGAAAGCGCTCAGGGGAGTGGATGACATCTCAAGTATAGAGATGCTCCTCCACAAATGTCTGTTGGAAGAATTCTGGGCACCCATCACCGTGCACCCTACATCATGCCAGGCTCCTAGCGGATGCAAAGATGACCAAGACAGGAGTGCCATAGCCTCCTCTTTGAGATAACAGTGGAATAGCATTTCTTCATCTACCTTCTGAACTTTTCAAGGGCAGAGACCAGATCTTGTTGAGCCTTCTATTCACACAGATCCTAGGTGATTAGTCAACGTTTGTTGAGCTGGATCGATGTTTGTTGAGTTCAGCCATGAGGGAAGGCAATACCATTGGCATCCCCACCCCCATTTTCCGTCTCCTTGATCTCACCCTCTGCCACATCTACTCTCCCCATGGTCCACTTTTATCTGACTCTGCCCAGGATGAGAAGGACCCACCAGTGCAGCAAGAGGATGCTGGAGTGGAACCCAACTGAACAAGATGTTGTGATGTCTGAGTTTTAGCCACAGCTTGGCCAACTCTGTGTGAAATCAGAGCCTCCCTCTCCCCAGTCCAGTGAGGGGCCTTCTGAGGTCTTCTTTGAGGCCACTGTCTAGCAAAGCAGTTAACAAAGCAGTCAAGTGGATGAGCGTTGGAGTCAGACTTGCGAGTTCAATGTCAGCTCTTTCACCCTTGTTTGTCCTTGAGCAAGTTACTTGACCTCTCTGTGCTACAGTTGACTCTTCAGAAGACTGAGCGTGATAGTGATAGTATCTTCCTCATAGGGCTTTTGTGGGGATTTAATAAGCTATTATAATATTCTTCAGCCATAAAAAGGCCTGAAGCACATATGACAACATGAAGGAAACTTGACAACACGATGCTGAGAGAAGCCAGAAATGAGAGGTCACATAGGGTTTTGTTTATATGAATTGTCCAGAATAGGCAAATCCATAGAGACAGGAAGTAGATTGGTGGTTGCCAGAGGCTGAGGGGAAAGAGAATGGGGAGCGACTGCCGATGGGTGCAGATTTTTTTGGCGGGGGTGGGTGATGATGAAAATGCTCAGGAACCAGAGAGTGGTGATGGTTGCACAACCTTCTGAATATGTTAACAACCATTGCATTGTACACTTCCCAATGGTGGATTTTATGGGATGTGGATTACATCTCACTGAAACAAAAATAAAAGATGTGGTGTGTAAAGTCCCCGGTTCACAGTAACTACTTAATGAACCACCTTTCCCCTGGATTATGGCAGCGGCCTTGTAACTGGCCCCTCTACCTCTGCCCTTGCTCCCCATCAGAGTACTAAGTGGCGTATGAATTCACGTCACTCCTATTCTCTGACATCTTCTCTAGCTCCTGTATCTCTGAGTAAAAGGTGGGTCCCTACCCCATCTGGCTCTTGAATTTCTCTCTCACCTTATTTCCTGGGATTCTTCCCTTGTTCTCTCTGCTCAGCCATTTGAAATTTATGCCAGGTATGTCCCTACCTCAGGACGTTTGCACTTACTGTTCCCGCTACGTGGAACAAACTTCCTTTAGCTATCTGCGGGGCTTGCTCTTTTGCTTCCTTCAAGTCTGTGCTCAGATGTCACCTTCTCCGTGAGACCACTCCCTGTGTTTAAAATAGTACTCCCCCTTCACCTGTCCAGGTTACTGTAGCACTTACGTTTAGTGCCAGGATGTCTGCTCCGCAGGGCAAGAGTTTTGTGTGTCTTGCTCACTGCTGTCTCCCCAGTGCCTGGCACAGTCAGTACTCAATATTTTTTGACCAAATAAATAAAAGTTAGCTCTTATTATAATCGATAATCAACTTTCTGAGACTCTTAATCTTTGTATTTTCCTCTCACGGTGTCTCTTGCAGATTTCGACCTGACACCTCTTGAGGTCTCTTTCTTCCTTCCAGCGTCCCCCTACTGCGTGTTGGGTTTAGAGGTAAACATTGTCCTGTGGTACAGGTATGAAGTTGCTCTAGATAATAATTTCATCTCGCTTTGAAGTGAACCCTCTTTTTCTTTAAAAGGCATCAGAACCCCCTACTGAATTCCTCACTGTAATGAAATTAGTTTCCTAAAACTGATGCGGAAGCTAATTTGTGTATTGCTGTCAGTTGGAAGGCTTTGAAATTAATTGTCTTAGCTCACCTTGTTGAGATCTAACCATATTACGTTTAATGCATAAAAACATTATCTCCCTGTTGGTGTCTGGTGGGACTATAATTCCTATCTTATTCTCCCTTGAGCAGGAAAATGTAATTTTTGTTGGTTTCAAAATTAAGATGGTGAGATAAGTGGTAGAGGGAAGAACTCTTAGACTAGGAGGTATATTTTAGAATTTGGATTCTAGAAATAGCTCTGAAGTTAACTGACTGTTTGGCCTGGGTCAGGCTATTCTTCCTAAACCCTTTTGGGAGGGCACATTCTGAAATATTTTTTTTTTATATAAGTAATCGAGAAATACATTTTTATAAAAAAGTTAAATCTACAAACAAAGCTAACATCCCCTTTGACCTGACTCTCCCATGCTCCTGAAGTATCCAGTCATTTGTTAGATCTCATATTTCTAGACAATTTTCTACGCATTTTGTATATTAATATATAGTATCATATGAGTGTGTGTTTTGCGTAAATTTATAACACTGTCATACTGTAACCACAGTTTGCTTTTTCCACCCAACATTATCACCTGGAATTCTTTCCACATCAGTCCCTATATGTTTCTTCTGTTTTTGAGTAGCTTTATGGTATTTCAGTTAGTCAGCTTAGGATGCCATAGCCAGATACCATAGACTGGGCGCCTTAAACGACAGACATTTATTTCTCACAGTTCCGGAGGCTGGAAGTCCAAGCTCAGGGTGCTGACTGAATCGGTTGCTGGTGAGGACCTCTTCTGGTCTTCTGAGCTTGCAGATGGCCACCTGCTTCTCTCTGTGCTCAGATGTCAGAGAGGGGGCGGGGCCGAGGGAATACTCTGGTCTCTCTTTCTCTTATGGAGACACTAATCCCATCGTGGGGGGGGCCCACCCTCAGGACCTCATCTAAACCTAATCACCTCCCAAAGGCCCTGCCTTCAGTCACCATCACCTTGGGGATTAGGGCTTCGACATATGAATTTGGGGGGACACAAACATTCAGTCTGTAGCAGTATTCCGTAACGCAGATGTGCCATTATTGCTTTAGCCAGTTTTTTTTTTTTTTTAAATTGACGAATGTCTAGGCTGTTTTTAATTTTTCCCTATTACAAACTGCGCCGTAACGAGCATCCTTGTCCAGGCCACCGAGAATGGAATTGTGCTGTCATAGTTCTGTCATTCTTTTTACATTTTTTTTTTATCATTTTTGATTTTTTGATTTTTAAATTAAGTTTATTGGGGTACTGTCATTCTTAAAGTGAGGGAATTGAACAAACTAAACTGAACAATTGAACAAATTGAACAAATTAAACCGTTTCCAGTATAACCTGGATATAATTGGGGTGCTGTGTGGCCCAGTCTTTGTTCTGTGTCAGTTCAAAGAAATAATTTGACAGAAAAAATAGTTTTGTATTTTACTTGGTTGATCAGGTAACCCCCAAGGGTGGTGGTGGGATGGGTGGGGTGGGTGGGGTGAGGGCAGGGACCAAAGTTAGGAGTGCATTCTTTTCGGTGCATCGATTTGTTTGTTTGTTGTTTTCAGGTATAATTTTGATTATTTTGATTTCAGATAGAATGGTGTTTATCCTCGTCAAGTTTTCCAAACCAGTTTTATTGCTGTCTAACTTTTAATTATCCAGACACACATAGATCAAAGGTACATGTGGTTACACATTAAAAAGTTGGAAAAGATGCAAGGCTAACATCCTCCCTCCCACGTTTGTTCCCTAGTCCTCTTGCCAGACACTCCCCACTTCCGGTCTCTCACATATCCTTTGTTAGAGTGAGCTGGCTTAGTCACAGTGGTGGTACTCTCAACTGGTCTGCTTATACAGAAGGGAGAGAATCCCTCTGTGCTCATCATTCAGCTACACAATTACCAGCCTATTATCCTTGCTTTTTCAACCGTATGGTACATCTCAGACCTTGTTCCATTTCACTTCGTGTGAACTTACATTGTTTATTTTCATGATTGCTTTAGTATTCTACAGTAATAAGAATGTCCCATAATTCATATTACCAGTCTTCTGTCGATAGGCACTTATGTGGTTTCCAAGCTCATGTCACTATAAACAATGCTGAAATGAATATTCTTTCATATCCATCTTTGTGTACATGTGTGCCTTAATCTGTAAGAAATTCCTGAAAGTGGAATTGCTGAGTCAAAGACATAGGCACTTGAAATATTGATAAAGACTACCAACTGGCCCACTAATGGAACTACATTAATTCTCACCCTCACTAATAGTATATGACAGTGCTCATTTCCCCGCATGTGCATCAACATAATGTGTTATCACATTTTTTATCTTTAAAATATGTTCTTCTAGTTATGTCTTCAGCAGTGTTTTTCAAACTGAGAGGTGAGATCTATTCGGTAAGTTGAGAAGCCAATTCAGTGGGTAGAAAACAGCATAGAACAGAATAGAACACACCAGAGAACATCATTATAAGTGTTGTTTATGAAACTTGCTTCAGTCACACATCTTCGTACGTGCGTGTGTATGTGAACTGGGTTGTGATATAAAACGTAGATCTTACTGTGGGTTTCGGTCTAAAGAGTTTGTAAAAAAAAATGTTTTCTCTACAGTGATGACAGCTACTTTCTAGAACCATCTTCTCTCACTCTAAAATTTTAACAAAGGAAATCGCCCCCAATTCTCTCTTCCTTGCTGTTCCCTTTCCCTTTCATCTCTGTTCCCGTCCTCCGAGAAGAATGTTTCAGTGCAAACCCACTTGGGTCCCTCTCCCTCCCGGCACCCCACCCAGCCCACGTCATGCCGGATGTGAGGGACGTCTCTGAGTGCCCCCAGGAAGCAGCACTGATGACCTCGTTTCACAGAGGGGGAGCTCTCACACCCAGGGCAGGTCTGTCTTCATGGTGAGGGGCTGTTCTGTGCATTCCAGGGCATCTGGGATTTTTGGCCCCAGACGCGAGCTGCTGAGAGCATCCTTCTAGCAACTGTGGCAAAGAAAGTGGTCCCTCCTCGCTTTCCGCTGAGGGCTGTGCCATCCCCAGGGCAAAGCCCCGCTCCGCTGCTGGTGCCGGGGTGGTGGCCGAGAAGGCTAGAGTTGCACTGTGATAGTTTTTCATCACAGTCACCTTTAAGTCCTTCCAGCCTCGAGGCCTCCCCGCCCCCCACTCACTCCTCTCACCCATTTTCCCCACCCATCCTTTAGATCCGAGCATCACGCGCTTCAGGCGGTCCCCCTGTCAGAAGCACTGTTCCTTCGTCACACTCTCCACAATGGCAACACCATCCTTTTTTTTTTTTTTTTTTTTTTTTGCTTCTTTTGTAAATGACCTGAATCTCCTTCTAGAGTTTACAGCTTCTCCGTGAGGGCAGAGAGGGAGGTCGCCCCATCTACAGGGGTATCCCCGTTGTAGTATCTAATATTTAGAAGACACTCCATGGATATTTCTAGAAAGAATATCAGAAGAGGTACTGATGGACCACTGGCCATTTCCTTCTTCCTTTGGTGACTGAGGCTCTGCAAAGTGACAGTCTGAGGAAATTCTGATGAATTGTCCTGGGCAGGCGTATCGGCCAGGCGCACAGTGGGAAGCAGAGGCACACTCAGCCCAGAGAATCTGCAGAGTGGGAAAGGACTGTTTACAAAGATGTAGGCAGGGCTTAGAGGTTGTGCAGCAACCTGGGGCTCGAACCAGCAGGAGAATAGTACCACCTCTAGGGATTAAGAGGCAAGGGGAGGGAGAAGATAGGAGAGGGCCACTTAACAGGGGCTGTGTGTCATTTTGCCAAGGGACTTGGCCAATCCATGGTGACCCTGCAAGGAGGAGACGTGGGAATAAATATTCCAGCTTCTCTATCTTCTCATCGTGTCATCTCCTGCCAGCGCCTCCCATTGGCTGAACCCAGTGGGCAAAGAGCCCAAGGATGCAGCCTATGCAGGTCAGCCCTCTGTAAGCAGGGTGGACAAGGTGGAGAGTGCCCTGGAAAAGAACCAGCAGGTGCCTGTGACGGTGATTTATCTCTGGGGACAGTACAGTGTGGCCTTGAGAGGCCGTGAACTGGAGTGGTTAGGAATGTGGGGGCCAGAACCAGAGTCTCTGGGCTTAAATTCTGCCTCTTCCACCCCCTAGGTATGTCCCTTCTCTGTGTCTCAGTTTCCTCCTCTATAAAGTAGGGATAATAATGGTATCCACTACATAGAGTTGTGTGGGCATCGAATGTGTTCTATAACATGTCATTAACTCATACTGTCATTTGGGACTCTATTCTCCCAGGCTTGTACAGAAATTTCAAAGAGAGGAGAAAGTGAATAAAATCTTTCACTTGTGAATGGAGCTTTGCAGATGCAAAAAGAAATAAAAGATAATGACAATGGAATTGGTTCCCTGGAGCGGAAAAGACACCCCCACTTCTTTTCCGTCACGAGGCCTGACCCCAGCTTTGAGATTCTGATTGCTAGTACAAATTGAGTTTATTTATTTTTTCTCACTTTCAGCACTGTCATCTTTATTTTCCCCCTTAATAATCTATAAACCGATGGAACATATTCGAATGGAGAGATTAAATGAGTTTTCATTTGCTACTTTGAAATGTTTTAATCCCCTGAAGAGAAAGATTAAAGCTCTTTACAGAGGTAGAGATGGCGTATTTAAAAAAAAAAATTAATATCGATTTTCAGCATTTCATAGAATCTTCCTTTATTTTCTGGTGTCAGTGGATAGAATCATTTTGTCGCTTACATTACCACTGGCTACAGTGCAAAGAGAGGTGGGAATGTGGGGAGGACTGGGGCTCCCGGAAAGAGAAATCTAGTAACAAGTCTGCTTTGTTAAAAAAAAAAAAAAAAAAAGCACTGGCGAGGGGAAGGATGCTGAGATGTACGAAGCCTGCCTTAGCAAAGGAACCAGCCACACTGTGAAAAGTGGGCATCTATCTCTGCCTCAGTTTCTACCTCTGTCTCCATCTCTATAGACAGAGTTTGGTATAGTTATACAGAGAGATACACAGAAAGATATTTGGGATTAACAGATTTTTAATACGGGCAAAGAGTTTGGAAGGAACGAACTCTCTCGGACACGAGAGACAAGTTCTCAGATTGTCACTAGCATACAAAGTTCGATGATGATTGAATGGGAACAGAATGTTGATGAGGAGGGAACGCTAGGGTTTGTCCAGCTGTCAATGTCCTGGAGACTTAGGAGAGCACAGGCTTGGGGGTTGGGAGAACTGGCTTCACTGTCTGGAGCCTCCTGCCCCTGGGCTGTTGCAAAGGCTGTGAGTACCGAAAGCAAGAATTAGGGCCATTTTTGCAACCGATCCACCACACTCATCTCATTATGCAGAGATAATATTAGCACCAACTTCTTCGGGTTATTGTGAGAATTCAGTGAGATCATGCATGTAAAAGCAGTGACTTTGAGCCAGGCTTGCAGGAGGTGCTCAGCAAATATTAGCCCCTACTGCTGCTGTCGTGATCATTAATCTTATTATTGTTGATTTGAGTCGTCCTCATCTCTGAGCATCTGCTCAGTGCAGTTCTTAGGTTCAAATCCCCGAGTCAGTTTTACTCGTGCATGCCTGATTGCTTTTCCTTTTCATAAAGGAGCAAGCCAGTTGATGGAAAACTTCCGCGATTTGGTGAATACAGATGCCACTGCGTGTTAGTGTCCTTTGGCCATTAGCTGTCAAGGCAGCCAGAGCAGAGATCTATTTAAAGAACAAGTAAGTGCCTTTGCTTTTTGCCTTCAAAGCCATGCCAGAGATGGAGACACCTCTGAAACGGGCAGAAGGTTCCTGATATGAGACAGACCTTCCGTTTGCCATCAGTGTTGACTCGGGAACAGGGAAGTAATCGCCTAGTGAGGGCTGGTCACCTCATGTTAATGAATGATGCCGCCAGCTAAATGATAATGGCTTATTATTTATTTTTATTTTCAAAAGAGGGAGATTGAGCCTCGAGTTGGGAATGCCTCACAGGCTGCAGGGTTGCTGATGGTATCTCAGCAGGCTGAGCATGCTTTAGATTGAGCTGAGAGAAAAGGAACCATGGAGTCTGGCTTTGTTGACAAGCAAAGAATGGCCAAGGTGCTTTTCACCACGCAGGATAAACCTCAGTGGTGGTTTATTATGGGTCGGACAGCAGCCTTTCTTCCAAATAGGAGGCACCAGCATTTGCAAAAAGAATCTACAGGTAGGGAGAAGAGCAAAATGAACTTATTGACAGAAATCTCAATAAATTTTAGTTTTGTAAAAGAGAGGAAATACTTTCTTTCGATTCTATCTCCAAACAAAAGAAAAGCCGGAGATGAAATGTGTTTGTGGCTCGTCAGAAGACAGACTTTATTTCTCTTATTTTTAGAAGTAGCTGTCTAGGTACAGGGTTCTGTCGAATGAGAGGGATTATATTTGGAAATCCTAATTGCGGAGAGGCTTTCTTTAAAAAGCAGCCTAAAGCCAAACTGGCTCCCCCTGATGCTTCCTTGGTTGTTTCTTTTTTATCTTGAATCCTTCTGACACCCCAAAAGTAGTTCACACATAGAATTAAAAGAATCCATTCTGTCTGTCCTTGATGTTTACTTGACTTTGTAGTTCCAGAAGCCACAGTCTCATCCTCTGGCCCTCGCTTTGAAGAATGGTGTCAGGAAAATTATGAGTTTAATTTTTTTAGTTGAAAAACTCAAATAGGCTGGAGCGAAAAAAATAGAAAGATAAAAAAAAAAAAGGAACGTATTGACTCACATCATAGACAAGTGTGGGAGCTTCAAGCATGGCTGGATCCAGGTGCCCAAATGATGGCAGAAATCCGTTTCTCACATCGCTCTTTTCCGTGGACGTCAGTCTTAGGCTGGAGGGTGGCAAAGATGCCTCCCCAGCAGCTCCAGGCTGATATTTTACGAGCTTAGCAAGCCCATATGAAAGGTAGACCTTCTTCATAAGGCCACGGGTAAAAGTTTCAGATAGGGATCTCATGGGTTTGCATGGGGTCATGTCCCTTTCTCTGTCCCAGACACTGTGGCCAGGGGTATGAAATAAATGAATGGGTCATACTGGGCCTGTGCCAGCCCCTGGAGTAGAGGGTGGGCAACAGCTCCATCCAGACCTCATGGACCGACTAGGAGGGAAAGGATGATTCATGTGAAGGATAATGAGGACCAAGGAAGTGTGTCTTGATCAGGCAAAATGAGAAGGAGATCTTTGAGATAATGGGCTGGTCTGGGTCCTCCAGTAAGCAGACACCAGGATGAGATTAAATGTGCCAGGATTTAATTAGGAGAAGCACTTATGGGAGAAAATAGCTAGAGAGCCTGGAAGGCTTGCAGAGCCATCAGACCCTGGTGACTAGGGGAGGGAAAGGGAATTTTCTGGGAGTATCCTAGGCTCCCGTGCAGTCTGAGGAAGTTCCGGCCAGGCACCGAGGTGTGCTCCTGCCAGGGTCTCTGTCAGTCCTGTGTCTCCTGGGGTTAGGTTTGTTTTAGTTTCTCTGCTGCACTCGGTTAGTGGCTGGGAGCAAACAGCCCATGGGAAGAATGGCCTCGTTTGCACCAATGGATTTGAGAGCGTAGCAGCTGGGGCACTCGGTCAATTAAGCTTCCTGTAGCTGGCGGTCTGCAAGGCATATTCTCATGGTTGCCACAGAGAATGACTCATAAAGTAGTTCATAGATTCAAAGGCGCTGTCATAGCTCGTAGCTTAGTTGAACCCTGTGATACAAATATTATCATCACCCCCTCCCATTTTATAGATGGGAAAGGTGAGACGGGAGAGGTAATGATTTGTCCAGGGTCACTCTACTAGCGGTGAAGAGCTGGGACTCAGATCCTGACCTTTGCCGCCCTTCCTGTCATACACCCCTGCACAGAGTGGAAGAGCATCTCTCCAAATCTACAGCCACCCGAAACCTCAGAACGTAAACTTATTTAGAAATAGGGTCTTTGCAAATACAATCAGTTGGGTTAAGATGAAGTCCTACTGGGTTAGGATGGGCCCTAAATCCAATATGACCCGTGTCCTTATAAGAAGGAGATGAAGACACAGACACAGAAGAGACTGGGAAGAAGGCCATGTGATGATGGAGGCAGAGCTAGAGTGATGCCACCACAAGCCAAGGAACACCAAGTATTGTCAGCAACCCTCAGAAACTAGGAGAGAGGCGTGGAACCATCAGACCCTTCAAGAGAGAGCATGGCCTCGTCAATACCTTGACATTGGACTCCAGTCTCCATAACTGTGTGGGAACAAGTCTGTTGTTTTCGCCATCCAGGTGGTGGTAATGTGTTATGGCAACTCTAGAAAACCAATGCACCATCTCTTAAAAGATTCTGCCGCCCCTCTGGTTCTTCTCTGTGTGTCTGTGCTGTATGACTCTCCCCTACCCCACCCAGCCCTATGGGCACCGCTGATTGGATAAATCCAGAGCCACAGGGTCTATGGTCAGATAGCAGAGACGTAGAAATGCTGGGCCAAGAAGACTAGGGTCATATGCAATCCAAGGAAAGTGGCTGAGACAGTCACGTTGATAACAGGTACCCCCTGATGTGATGAGAAGGACATTTCACCTCTGTGGGATTCTCTCCCCAAATCCATAACTCTGCTCTAATCATGACACTCATCAGACAAGCCCGAATTTAGAGAACAGTCTACAAAAGACCTGATGCATATTTTTCAAAAGTATCAAGGTGATGACATAGGGAAAGACTGAGAAACTGTCACCGAGTGGAGGAGACTAAGAGATGTGATGACTAAACGCAATGTCAGATCCTAGAACAACCAAAGAAGACATTGGTGAAATCTGAACGGAGTCAGTTAATAGCACTGTACCAATGTTAATTTCTTAGTTTTGACAGATGCGCCATGGTAATGTAAGATGGTAACATTAGGAGAAGATGAATGAGGGTATATGGGGACTCACAGCTTTTCTGTAAATCCAAAATCATTACAAAATAAAAAAGCTATTTAAAAAGAGATGAGACAGAGAAGCAAAGGAAAGAAATACCCTGAGGCCACTCAGAGAGGGAGGAAGCTTGGTTTATGATGGACCTTCTCCAAATCATATGATACCTGGCTAAATTATCTTTGGATACAGCTGTCCATCCATCACCCATGCATCCATCTATCCAGCAGATTTTTATTTAGCATCTACTATATATTTGACACTATTTTAGGTTCTTGTGATACAGCTGTGACTGAGCTCATGGAACTTATATTGTAGTAAGAGAAACTGTCCGTCCATCCATTATCTATCTACCTATCTATTTAAATTAATATTCAACCATCAGATAGTAATAAGTGCTATGCAGAAAACTAAAATAGACAGTGAGCGGGAGGTGATCAAGGGTCTCTTCCTCTGAGAAAGTGACTTAAGCTGGGACCAGAATGACAAAAAGGAAACCTGCCATGCAAAGGACAGGAAGTACAATCCAGGTAGAAGGAACAGCTGGTGCAAAGGCCCTGTGGTGACAACAAGCGTGCATGTTTGGCAAGTGGTAGAAAGGCCTGAGGCTGGGACATAATGTGGCAGGGAGACAGACAGTAGGTGATGAGGGCAGAGAGGCATACGGCAGGAGTGGGGGCAGATGACGCAGGGCTTGTAGGCCAGGTAAAACCTTTGTGAGTGCATTGGGGAGATGGTAGAGGGGATTTCCATACAGGGAATGACATGTCCTGGTTTGGTTTTGAGGATATATCTTTGGCTGTGTGTGGAGAATGCCCTATAGGGAGACAGGATTGTAGGAAGCGACTGCAGTCATCCAGACAAGAGTTGGTGGCGGAGAAGCTGGAGACTAGACCTCACGAGACCCATCCCCGAGGGGTTTCTGTTTCTTACAACCAAATACGGATTGACCATTACTCAGGCCTTCGACCCAGGTCTTCTCTTGTGGCATCTCGTGTTTCCCCACTGGGCTCTGAGGTCTCCAGTAAAATCAGCCCAACTTTCCTTTAGTCCGTCTTATTTTCTTATTTCTTGTCTGTACCCCCTCTTCTCCCCTCGGTGGATCCAGCACTCTCTTAATCTCTCTCTTCTTGGAGCCCACCTTGGCTTGATCTCTGAGAAAATATATCATAATCCTTAGTTTTTACCTTTTTCCTTCAAAACGTACCTATCCCATGTCCATTCTCTCCAGTCTCTTTCCCCTGCTAGGAATAGGCTCATAAACCTAATCTTGCTAGACCAGCAAGAGGTATTTCTTCCAGAGAATATTGTTGTTTTAGTGGTGGTTTTTTATTGCCTTCAAATTCAGCAGGCATTTGTTGAACACTTAGTGTTTGCTCAGCTCTATTCTAGGTTCTTCCATATGCTTCCATCCCCTTTGATCCCTATAAGCTTCTGGGGAAGTAGATATTCTTCTTCATTTTTACAGGTGAGGATGGAGAGGTTCAGAACCTCTGCTCCCTTTTGCTGCAGTGAATTATGGGAGTATCAGGATAGGCCAACGAGGAGAACCGATCTTGTGCTTTGATGCCCCTCAGAGTTGATTTGAGACTGATATTTAAATTCTTATGGAAAGTACCCTCTGGAACTTACTTGGATCCAGTGAAAAATTAGTGGGCATTTTCAAGGGCAGCCAGACTCGTGTCCCCTGGCACTTACTCTCTCTCTCCGTTTCCTGTGTTAGAAGGGGCTGGTGTGTGGGTCCCAGGCTTGCTGAGTGAACAGGGACGTTCCACGGGACTGCAGCTTTAGAGCCATCAGCTCTGGGGCAGGAGATTTCCAGCTGACTTCCGCCACAACTGTGACCTCCTCTCTTTTCTCCAAGTTTCCTCTTCCAAATGGTCCAAGTCCATGAGAGGGACGTTAGGTGAGTGGGTGGCCTGAATTTCTTTCTGGCCAGTTTCTTTGTAGTTTCCAGGGTTTGATGGTGGTGGCGGAAAACTCAATGAGCCGTAGGCATCCACGTCAGAGAAAGAAACTTATCTAGGAAATGTGGCAGAAATGGCGTCCCTTTCAACCATTCAATCATTTATTCATCAGCTCTTTATTTGGTGCTTATTCGGTGCCAGACACTGCATTAAGTACTTAAGACAGATGTATCCCCTGTGCTCAGGGAACTGAGATTTGGACATGGCCAGCGACTGTAGCACGGATCTTCTGAGATGGTCCAGGTCCTAACCTTGTTTGTAGAGACCAGCAAGTGGAGGGCAGGGAGCTCCTTGCACAGTCCTCTTCACTGCGACACATCCACTGATGATAACTGAACCTGCCATTTTGGGTGGTCAGATGTCTCCCTCCCTCACACTGGGGATCATGATGGAAGGAGACAGGCTGTTAGGGTGGCTGGATTATGAGCGGAGAAGAGGAGGGTCCAGCTGTGTCAGGGGGAGTTGGGAAAGGCTCTTGGGAGAGCAGATGGGTGCCCTGTTCTAGGCCCTTCTGTTTTGGTTTCACACAAACAGTGTGGTTAAGAGCGTGGACTCTTGCATCAGACAGACGTGGGCTGAGTCCCTACTTGGTTACTTGCTAACGCGGGAATTTGAACAAATACCTTATCCTCTCTGAGCCTCAGTCTTCTCATCTGAGAAGTGGGGATCAGTCCTAGATTTACGTTCCAGGGTTGCTGTAAGTTTTAAACAATATCCTTCATTTAAAGAACTTAGTTGAGGTCTTGGGAAATTGCTATTGTCATCCTTCATAAATTCTGGGGCACCTACCAGGGATCAGAAAAGAGGAGCTTCTCTCTGGACTGGTGTAATCAGAGAGGTCTCCCTGGAGGAAGTGACCTTTGAGTCTCTAAGCTTGGCAAGAACAAGGAGAGTTTCACTTTTGCGTCCTTCTGCATCCCTAGCATCTGGCCCAAAAGTTGGCACTTGGCATGTTTGCTGAGTGAATAAGTGAATGACTTGCCAGGACCTCGAAGGAGGGATACAATGTGTATATAGAAGGGCCTTTCCACTATTTCTCTCAACCCAGGGACCATGTTTATTAATGGGGTCAAACTACACATACCATTTTGTAGTTTTTCTTTTTAATACGGACACTATCATGGTGAGGAGGCTTCACTACCCCGGTGTGGCATATACCAGTTTTTCTAAGTGACCCCCTATTGTTAGACACTTAGATTGTTTCCTGTTCGTCATTATGATAAGCGATGTTGTGATAATAATCTTCATACATACGTCTCATTATTTCCTTGGGTTAAATTCCATGAGAGGCTCTCGTGGGTCACAGTAGATGTGTATAATTTCTAAGGTTTTTTGGACACATACTGCACAGTCGCCCTCCAGGAAGGCTGTGCCCATTTCCCTTGCCGCCCACCGATCAGCTAATCTGATGGCTAGTCCTCCGCCCAAAAGAAGCCTCTCCCCATTATTGTAGCACTTTTCCCTGCCTTGCCTGCTCAGCCTAATGGGATTCGTGGGGAGAACCAGCCTCTCCCTTTTTTCCAAGCCTGCTGGATATCTGTCGTGTCTTGTTAGGATTACGTAAGTGTGATGTCGAGAAATCTCCTTGGAGGAAAGATGCTCCCCAGATGTTGAAGCAAGTACTGGAGCAGGGAAGAAGAAATGCTCGGGGCGCTGAGAGGTTGGTCACGTGGCATGCCCTCACTGCCCACTTCCCTGGTCTCCCGTGGAAGTACCTTGTTCAGCCTCTCGGCACCTTACATACAGGACGGAAATAAGCATCTCCTCTATAGTGTGTTTTGTAGCGCTTGTCACACTGTTTTGTAATTTGGGGGCCTCTTTTTTATCTCTCCTCTTGGCCTGTAGCGTGGAGGGGTGGAGTCTTACTCATTTCAATATCCACAGCATCTGGCAGAATACGTTGATAAAAAAAACTAATGAAATGAGAATAATAATAATAGCTAATGTGTTGAGCACTTATTCTGTGCCAGGCACTTCATAGACTGTACCAAGCCCTTTACATCTTTTCCCTCATTGAATGATCCCTGTAAACTAATAATGTAGGTGTTATCATTACCCCCATTTCACAGGTGAGGATGCTCGGTCTCCGAGAAGTAAAGTAACTTGCCCAAAGTCACACAGCCTGTGACTAGAAGAGGTGGGACTTGAAGCCAGCTCCTCTCAGTCATTCTGCTAGGTGTTTGGTGACTATCTAAGGCACTAAATGAGGAGCAAAATTTCCCTTTGCTTCCTCCCCAACACTAGCTAATGACTGGGAGACACTGACAGACGCCTGTCCCCAGCAGAAGTGAAGAACCTGGTTTATTCATTTCCAGGGAAAAGTGAAACGGGGTTCAAGGGGGTCTTTTTGGAGAAGCGCTTTGAAAGACCTGACCTCTCCTGCTCCCCCCACCTCCAGTCACAGTGCCTGGGACCCCCTCTATGGGGCATTCATTCTTTTCTCATTGGAGCTTTAAGCTTTTGGAAATGTATATTCTTCCAGAAGATGTCAGCCCCCTCCATCCTTAACGCTTTGGTGGGTGTCAGTCTAGCCGAGCTTTTTTTCTGAAGCTGCCCTTCCTCCCAGATTCAGTCTGCTCAGACCTCACTCCCCGGGCAGCTTTCCCGGCCTCTCCCAGCTCTCCCCCTGTGGCCAGCAGCTCTGGTGTTGATCGTCTGGGATGGAGAACCAGCCCAGGTCTCCCTAAAATTGCTCAGATATAGCAGCATTGTGAAGATATGGGGCTCCTTGCAGAATCCCAGGAACTACTGACCTATCCCTCTCGTCATAACTCAACATGCAATGCTGGGTGGTCAGATGCTCCTTTCCTGAGCCTACAGTAAGATAAAAGATGTAAACATCAAAAATTCTAAGGATAATTCACTTACTCAGCGTTGACCAAACATCACATTTGTTCTGGGCGCTGAGGACTCAGAGATCCACAAGACTGACCTGTATTCTCGGAATGTCCAGTCCGATGGGAGAACGGCTTGTAATGCAGGCTGGACCTGGCGGGTGAGTTGGGCTATACTGTGGGAGCCGTGGCGAAGGGCACGCACATGGCCAGTCTTCAGTAAGTTATAGGCCAGAAGCGGACTGTGGAGGGGACCTCGGAGAGGGAAGATCCTACATGCTTTCTTTATTTTCTTGGCGTGAGACCGTGCTTCTGGACTTACTAGAGTAACTGCGAAGCCGCCCCCCGAAAGATATGCTTGCTAAGGCAAGGGAGTTTAGGGGAACCCAGCACAACCAGAGGGCTGATTTCAGGACTGATGATGCTGTTGAAGTGCTCAGAATAGGAGAAAAAGTTAAACTTATTTTGCCCTATATCACATCAAGTTCATTTGCAGAGAAGGAAATACGTCCCTACTGGAAATGGACATATAATATTTTTCTAATGCACTTCAAAGTAAATACGTAACATTTAAACCTTAAAAAAAAAAATGTGTCCACAGACCACTTAGCATCATTTTTTGTATCTGAGCACAAGGGGACCATTCTTTGCAAAATTATTTTCTTCAATAATCACATAATAATAAATAAAGATGACAGACATAGGGCTTGCTATATGCCAGGCAGTGTTCTAAGTGCTTCTACCTATATTAGCTAATGTGATCTTAATGACAACCGTATGAGGAGGCACTGTTATTATCCCCCACTTCACAGATGGGGACACTGAGGCACGGAGAAGTTTAGTAACTTCCTCCAGGCCACACAGTTCGTATGTGGAAGAGACAGATTGGAACCTAGACAGCCTTGCCCTAAAACCTGGCCTTTAACACAGTTCATTATTACTGCCGACGCTCCTTCCTCCAGCACCTATGGTAGTTTTGGGCTGGATGCTTCCTCGAGGAGGAAAAGAGTCTAGTTAAACGCCCAGCACACAGTAGATGCTTAATGAATGGTACAACAACAAATGAGTGTACAACACTCATTTACATCCATTAGCTCAATGAAACATCCTGGCCACACTGGTAAGGTGTGGAAGGTGTTACAGTCCCATTTTATAGTTGCAGTAACTGAGGCTCAGACCATGCATGTGACATGCCCAAGGTCACACAGCTAGTGAGTTGGGGAGCTGAGAATTTAGCTCAGAGCTGAAGACAGCAGGTCCCAGGCTCTTTCCCCTAGCAGTGATTTGCTGATAACACCGAATCGAACGATTGATAAACGATACTTATCTCACCCAGTCCCATAGTGCCTTCTCTGTATCTACCCAATTTTCTAAGGAGGCTAATGAGTATCCTTGAGACTTGCTCCTTTCCCAGGGGACCAGGTCCGTCAGGGCACATAG
This sequence comes from Eidolon dupreanum, assembly GCA_028627145.1. Lineage (NCBI taxonomy): Eukaryota > Metazoa > Chordata > Mammalia > Chiroptera > Pteropodidae > Eidolon > Eidolon dupreanum. Next base: position 102,288,193 of record CM053510.1, on the reverse strand, counting down.
GCCGGTTTCAGGGACCCGACGATTCTGTCTGTTTTGCTCTTTCTCTTGCTCTCTTTCTTGCTCTCCTTTCTCTCTGCTCCATTTACTTGTGTTGTCTTTGACTGATCCCCTGGGATGAGTTGCACTCCTGTGGCATTTCCTCCCTTTTGTGTTCCTGACGATAGCATTTCCCTGGAGACTCTTAAAAGAGAAGCAGGGAGCGAACAAAGCACAGTGTGCCTGCCACGCCACTTCCATCCAGCCAAAGAGCCCGGTGGTCAGGCGAAAGCTTAGCACCAGTTCTTCCTCTTGGGGCCTCCTCCTTCTGCGTGCACAGGCACGCACATGTGTGCAGGTACATGTGCACACATGCATGTACACACACGCACATTATGTTGTTTAGGACAGTCTATGATATGGTTGAAATATTGGGTCCTCCAGCCAAGAGAGAGAGCTCGGTTGTGGTCCCTGAGGTGTGCTATGGGCTTCTCATTGTTCTGTCCTCTGGCAGACTTGCTGTATTGGTTTCCTGTGGCTGTTGTAACAAATAACAAACTTAGTGGCTCCAAACAACATGGATTTATTATCTTACAGTCCTGGAAGTCAGAAGTCCTAAAACCAAGGTGTCGGCAGAGCTGTGTTCCTTTGGTGGCTCTAGGGGAGAGAAGCTGTTTCCTTGCTTTTTCCAGTTTCAAGAGGCTGCCCACATTCCTTGGCCTGTGGACCCATCCTTTATCTTCAAGGCTAGCATCATAGCACCTTTCTCTCTCTCTCCCCACACCCACCCAACGACACTCCATCCTTACCTCTCTTCTCCAACCTCCTGCCTCCCTCTTTCCCTTTAAAGACTCTTGTGACTACATTGAGCCCACACAGATAACCCAGGATTAACTCCCCATCTCAACATCCCTACCTTCATCATATCTATAAAGTTCTATTTACCAGGTAAGGCAACAAATTCACATCTGAGGATTAAGACATGGACATCTTTTGGGGCCATTTTTTGTCCCACTTGCCAGATGAAATAGGAACATTCTGAATTTAGTTATCTGAATTTAGATTCACACCCTTCCTAGCTGTGTCACCTTGGGCAAGTCACCTAACCTCTCTGTGTCTAATTTACTCATCTCTAAGATAGGCAAATAATGTGACACAGTTTCATTGCACTGTTATAAGTCATGAAAAGTGCTGGCATGACAAAGCACATCACCTAGTGAATAATAAGTACCAAAAGTCAGCGAGAGAAATTATAATTAGGGATGTCAGACAGCATAATAGTTATAAACTCAGAAGGCCTTAGTTCAATTCCTAGTCCCACCACTTATGAACTAAATGGCCTCAGGCTGGTTGTTTTAGGTGTCAGAGTCTCAGCTTTCTCGTTAGGTAAAATGAAAACAAATTACCATTTTAACACATAGGATTGTCGTGGGGATAAAATAATAGTGTGGCACCCATGAGTCGCCCAGGACACAGTGGGTAGCCTATGTTGTTAGAATTATCACCACCACCATCATTTCCCATCCTCCTTGGGGGCAATGGAGGGTCTTCATGGGCTGCCACTGGCCTCAACAGAACAAGGACAGGACAGGGCAGCTCGCTGAATCCAGGGCCCCGAGAAATCCCTTTGCAGTGCTCGGTCTTTGATAGGAAAGAGCCTGCCCTGCTCAGCCTTGAGGTGTCTGCTTTCCAGGCGGCTCCCTGACGCAGACTGTTCAGAGGTTACAGCAGCAGCAGCAGGAGGCTCTTGGAGGAACTCTCAGGACCGAAGAGGGGTTTGGAGAAGGTGACCGGGGAGGTGGAGAGGGTGAGGGAAAAATCCTCTGAGAAGGCAGGCCTAGTTCGCCTAGTTCCTAGATGGCATGGTCACCAGGGAAGGTGCAGAGCTCTGGTTTCAACCATATTATCATTTTTTAATTTTGCTGCAAAGCCCTGTTTCAATGAAGACTTGGGCAGATGCCCAGTATGCAAAACAGTTCAAAGCACAACTGCTCGAGTTAAAACCAGGGTGGGGGGGGGAGGCAGGGGCAGCAACTTGAGCCTCCTTTTACTCCCACTGAGGCCTCTTGGGGAGGAGCAGTTTGAGAGAAAATTAGCAAGGTAGCAAAAACACAGGCTTTGGAGTCAGACAGACCTGGGTTTGCATTCCTGCCTCTGCCGCTTCCTGGTCGTGTGAGCTTTAGGACTTCGCTGTACCTGTCTGAGCCTGTCTTCTCATCTGGAAATGGAGACAGTAGCTGTGAAGTGCTTAGCCAGTGCCTGACACATGGTAGGTGTCTAGGCATTTAGCAGGTGCTAGCTATTTTTATTCCCTAAGGGAGATCTGAGTTCATCACAGACCCTCCCAGAACACGTGCCTAATGCCCAGGGAAGCTGTGAGGTGGGGGAGACAGTCCTCGGGACTGGGAGCCAAAAGACCTGAGAACCACTTGGGTTCTGATTCCACACCAGCAGCCTGTGAACTTTAGTCTCTCTCTGGGCTTCTTGAATCACTCTTCAGGTGTTTATTGAGCGACTGTGATGTGCCTGGCACTATCTAGACACTAAAACACACAGGCCCTGGCATCTGAAAGGCCTGAGTTCCAGGCTCAACTCTGCTACTTCCTAGGTCTTTGGCTCTGGGCAAGTGATTGCCTCTTTCTGGTCCTCAGTCTCTCCATGTGTAAATTGAGGAGATTGAACTTGTGTCATAGGATCTTCCCAGAAAAGATTCAGTGAGGTCCTGTCAAAAAATTCTAGAGTGAGATTTGAACTTGACTGTGAGAAAGACATTCCGAAGCATGGGTTTTGAAATCATACAACCTAGGGTTTGAATCCTGTGTTTGTCATATACTGTGTAATCTTATGCAAGGGACTTAATTTCTTGAGTCTCAGTTTCCTCATCTATAAAATGGGGATAGTACCCTCAAAGGGTCACGATGAGGATTCAAGAAGATGATACCGGTAAAGTTTCTAGAAGAATGGCTGGCGCATAGTGAGTTCTCAGTAAATGATGGCTGCCATCATCAGCACTACCATCAAAGTCATGACCCTCATCACCCTCAAGACCACCACCACCACCATCATATATAAAGTGATGCTCTAAATGGCCTCTTAAGATTCTGACATTTTAAGTTCCACTTTTCAAGGGGAGAATTAAGTGACAAATGTGGCAGCTCACCATGGGCTGTCTGAGTGGGACAGTTTAGAGGAGAGTCTAAATCCCCAGTAATGAGGATTTTCCTTCACTTTGCAGAGAAGGTCTAAACAGACCTTGGTCCATTTGAGATTTCCTGTCCTTTCCCCCATAGTAAGCAGGAATAAGACCCTTGAGATCTAGAACTAAAAGCCATGGGGATCAATTTTTCTTTGTCTGTTTCTTCTTTTAATGATTATATGTTTTTGTCCGTATAGTGATTTCATTTCAGAAGGTCAGTCTAGATCTTTTGGGGATGGGTCTTTGGCCAAGGCTCAGTTGTCTGATTTAGACTTCCTATAATTTCCCAATGTCATCCTCCTCAAAGCACATGCTGAAAGGTGAGACTGGTACATGTCATCCTGGGCTGGCTGTCAGTTCCTTCCTCTGTCAAAATATATAAATCACAGGACAGGTTATGGATCATGGAACCATAGCAGCTTACAACTAGGCTGTTCTTACTGTTGCTTTTTAACCTCTTCCTATTTTTAGGAAAATCGAGTAGTCATATCCTCATTTTATAGATGAGACTTGGAGACATTAAGTGACTTTTCCAAGGTTATATGGGGGCTAGTTCCCATATACCTGGTCCCCAGAAACCTGTCAAGTGCCTATTCAACTAAGCCACCCTGCCCTGTAGAAATTTCTATTCTCTGTGCCTCATCTTTCCTGCTCTGAATTCCAAGGCATCTGAGGTCCGGTTGAAAATCTGCAGTAATGTAGATAAGAACGGGTCAGCTGGGCTGAATTTTTAGGGGTAAAACCGCTTGAAGGCTCCCACGTTGTGGTCAAACTTCTCTGAGCAGAGAAGAGCATTGAAGGACTGGGGGCGTGTGTGGGAAAGGGGCTGCGAAGTTACAGCTCCTTTGCTTTGAGAGTGAGTGACAATATGAGAACAAGTGTGTGGTAGGTAGGCTGCCAGTGCCTTCACAGTGTGATGTGGTGAAGCCCCGTCTCCCTCCCTCCCCTGGACTCCCCCTTCTCGCCTCCAACCATCCAATAACTTAACTTCGCCACCGGGAGGGTTCGCTTCCCGCCCATCCCCGCCTCCGCCAGGTCTTAGCGCTGTCCGCGGTGCTGATCGCCAATCTCCTGACTGCCGCTTTGACCAGCTGGGATCCGGGCGCCCAACCTCTCCTCCCGGCCTCCTACCTCTCTTCCTCCAGGCACCTCACACATAAACCACGGGTGGGAGGCAGGCTTGGTTCCCGTGCGCCAGGAAGCTACTGCCCCCTCCTTTGCTCACACAAGGCTTTGCAGCAGCGGTGGCAGCCTCCACTGACTCAGGCACTGGGGAAGCAATCGGTTCGTCTGCTGCCAGCAGCCCGGAGTTGCCTGCGCGGACGACAGAGCGAAAGAGAGAAAGGGAGAGAGAGAGAGAGAGAGAAGAGGGACAGGCTCACAGAGAGAAAGGCTTCATCCATGTGGGGGGCAGTCTGACGGAGCCACCGTCTTTGCCTTGTCCGCTGACTCTGACTTTTCTCCTCTGGCAGTGGTATTTTTTCTCATCTTGGTCCTGCACGATTTAGGGGTACTTGGTGGTGTGTATGTGTGTGTGTGTGTGTGTTGGTGCTTTGATTTTATTTTGGGAAGAGTCAGAGAGTCAAATGAACAATTTTCTTTTAGGCACCTTCGCTGAGCTTTCAAACCAAGTCATCGGGAGTTAGCATCTTCCCACCTGGCAGAGAAGGAAGGAATTGGCAAGAATTTGGCTCACCCGTACCCCCTGCAATCCCCTTGTGTCGTGGTAAGTGATATTCTTCTCAGTTGTACAAACGGGTTGGGGGCACTGGAATCCCAGTTGCGATGAGGTGTGCACATGAGCCGGTGGGATGGAGGGGAGGTGGGAGGGGAGGGGTGTTGAGGAATGACCGTGTTTATTTGCCCACATGCTGCAGTGTTTGATCGCCTAAGCGGCACCCCAAAGCCAAATTAGATTTTGGCTCAGTGCCCAGGGAGGGGATAAAATATGCTCGTGTTTTAGACTTTGCCATCAAAATTGTGGCTTCTGCCAAATTTGCCCTCTCCCTTACAGCAGAAGCTGTTGGAAGTAGCCAGCAGTTCTCTGGGTGAATTAACCCTTTGTGGGGCCGGTCAGCCTGGCAAGCAGGGTCTCTGGGTGTTCTGATTTAGTGGGTGGGCACCTTGGCTCTGGATGGCAGAAGGTCACCTGAGGCTGGGAGGTTAACCCTTGCCTAGGGTCACCTCAGCACACCAGGTGAGGCTTGTATAGGACAGGACTCAGGTTGTACCATATTCCAGGGACAGCTGAGTAATTTAATTGTGGTTTTTCGCAAGCTTGGCTATTCTAAGCTTCCGGAGATGGGAGACCTGGAAGCCACGAAAGGACCACATTTTGCTTGGAAACGAGAGGTCGGGCAGGCCAGAGGAAAGCAGCCAGCTGCCTGCTGAGCAGTTGATGTTTTATTTTCACAGGTGGTGTAACCTGTAAGTGATTGTATGGGAGACGTGTCCTGGCACCAGCCCGGGAGACTCCATCCTTGAGCCTGTCTCAGAGTAGGGAAAGAAGGGAACGGGGTTCATTCAGGCTCCAGCTTCAAATCTGTTCCAGGGCAGAGCACACCCTGCTCTAATTTCTTTACCTGAGATCCTGATGGGATAAGCCTGTACCAACCTGTTAGTGAGTTGGAAGTGGAGGTCCCTTGCAACTGAATCCAAAAACTCACATTTAATTTTAAAATGCCTTGGCTGCTAATCTGTGACTTGTCAAAAGGGGATTTCTCTTTGTTTCCTGCTTCGATTACATCTACCGTTCTGGAAATTAATGTCCTTATATTTAGCATCTTTGCTGTTATCTCGGGAGTCACTTCAGTCTTCTGCATCCCCAAGGATTTCCTCTTTAAGTTCTTGTTCTTGATGGTGGGAGGAATTCAACATTGGCCTCAGAGACTGGCGAGCCTGGAATGTAAGCAGGGCCCACTCAGTCATTTTCTCCAAGCCTACAGCCATGTGGGGATGCCACGATCCCAGGGCATCTGTCTGCTCAGGCAGGACATGCGAGGCAGAGGGGG
>CM053510.1:102257063-102281510 GCA_028627145.1 Eidolon dupreanum | reverse complement strand
CAAGATCTGTTTCCACCAGAATTTCATCCTCCTTCCCTTTTTTCCATTAAGACTTGCCTTGAGACATCTGCTTCCCTTTGCTTTTCAACTCCTCCTTTTCTGCTCTTCAGAACAAATCAGCCAAGATGGGAAGATGGTCGAGGTGGGAGGAGGAAGATGGGGTTTTAATTTCCAACATTGAGTGTCAACAGGCAATTTCATGCCTGCCGATGTGATTAGGGCAGTGGAAATAATGGAGGCCGGCAGCAATGCAGTGTTGATTCTGGAGGGTTCGTAGTTACTGATTTTCTTCCCTAACGGGGACAGGAATTTCTAGGGTTTTTTCAACCCTGCATTCTACTTGAGTGATGCACCCTGGTGCCCTGAGGCATGGGCCCCATTATTAGTGGGGATGAGCATAATTTGCCATAGACCTCCACCCTCCTCCCAGCAGCCTCTGATCCCCTGTGCCGTCATGGGGCTGTGGGGGCGGGCATTCAGGTCCGTCCGCAGTGTGGGGGTTAAGTGCGCAGGCCACCCAGGTCTGATCCCACCTCTGCCGCTTCCTGGCCACATGACCTTGGGCAGATCGTCTGATTCCTTCCTGTCTGAGCTTCCTCACAAGTAAACAGGCAGTAATAACCTCTGCCTTGTAGGAATGCTGTGAAGATTAAATGAGGTAAGTCAAGCACACAGTAGGGATAATGCATTAGAGGTAATATGGACGCACAGTAGGGGTGACGTGAGGACTAAATACAGTAACGTGGGGATGTTGTGAGATTAAATGAGGTAACGTGGTCACCTGGTAGGTACTATGTCACTATTCGCTTTATTTTTTAAAAGCCAGGAAGAGCACAGGATGGAACTCGAAATGATGTGGAAGCTTTTGAGACCGGAAATCTGGATATTTACATGAAACCAAGAGATTTTTATCTCGATTAAGTGAAACTGCAGCAACTAGTTTAAATTACTTTTTAAAAATCTGTGGCCCAAACCAAACATCTTCCTGCCGGGCAGGGGCTGAGGTCCACCTGGGGCCCAGGGCTTCCAACCGAACCCCCCCCGAGAATCATTTCTGCCCAGGCCATTGTGGTGTGCTGTTCTAGACTCTCACTGAGAACATCACCTCCAGGTTTCTCTGAGCGTCCTGCACATGCAGCTTGTGGAGTGTCTGCCATGAATGAAGCGCACCATTGCGCAGATAAGCAAACGGAGGCTCTGAGAGACGCGGTTCTTTGGCCCAGAGTCTCCCAGTCCCGGAGTCTCCCAGCAAGGATTTGGCCTGGGTTTTACCAAACTCCAGAGCCTAGGGCCGACCCACTGTTCCACACTGCTCCCTGGGTTTCCTCTCCAGCCTGATGCCTTCCCGAATTACTTTTCAGGCTCCAGGCAGGCTGGTCCGTCCACCCTGGTGGTCAGCCCGACAGACAGAGGAAGCAGGAAGAGCTGACAGATGAGGAGAAGGAAATCATCAACAAGGTGATCGCGCGGGCTGAGAAGATGGAAGAGATGGAGCAGGAGCGGATCGGGTGAGGCCTGACACTTCCCATCCCTTCCGAGAGCCTCTGAGGCCTGAGGGCCAGGAGGCTGTGCTGCTCCCTCGGGGTGGTGTGCTGGGGTGGCGCCGGGCCACCTTTGGGGTTTGTCATCCGTGTCGTGCCAGGCCCCCCCCCCCACCCCCAGGCAGAATTGGAATCCCTGTCACATCGAGGTAGAGGATCTGGAAGGGGGGAGCAGAGAGAACAGAGGAGGAAGCAGGCCGGGGGCTGGGCTGGGGGTGAGTTAAAGAGCAGGAAGCGGGTAGGAGATTGTCACTGGGGGCTGGAGGTGTGTGTGCGGCACAGGGTGCCTGAGCCCATTTCAGCTGCACGGAAATGTGTTCTAGAGACAATGGCCGTGTACGTGCCAGGATGTATAGCTGAGGACGAGCCAAGGAGGAGAGTGCATGTCAGAGAGACAGCATGTAAAAGAGAGGGCACATCCGAAGCGAATTATATAAGAGGCCTGAGGGAGCCAGCGTGACATGAGGCTGCAAGGGGTAACCTGGTGGGTCTGCACCCGGACTGGGGTCCGCCCCAGCTTCCTGCCGCCCGCCCTGGGTCCTGGGCACGTCGCTTCAGCTCTCTGAGCCTCTGATTGCTCCCTAGTGGAATGGGGGAAACGGTAATTACCCACGGGATTGTCAGGAGTGTGCGGAGTGAGGCCGCTTTGGTTCCTGACCCGGGCTCTGCTAATCATGTTTAATAAATGGTAGGAAAAGAGAAAAAAGTGGAGTTTGAGGGGAGATTTAAAAAAAATGCATGTGGGAGAGAAGCGAGGGATATGAAAGGGACGCGGGGCGGGTGTGTCAGTGACACAGTTAATGAGCAGAAAGGGTAGGAGGGGAGGGCAGTGCGTGGGCGGGCTTGAGAGGGTGGAGTGGGGGTGTGGGTGATCATCAGTCAGTCAGAGTGGGGGAAGTGAGGGGGAGTGACAGGGGAGAGGAGGGTGAGAGTGTGTGTATGGGGGGGCTGTTGGCACAGGTGGAAACTCTGGCTGCAGGGAGGCCACCAAGATGTCCTCTAAGACGGGACTCTCAAATGGGAAATGGGCGGGGTGCTGGATGCCACCCCTTCCTCCAGCCCCCTCCCCAGGCTGTTCCTCCAGGGGCAGAGCTGCTTGCAGTGACATAAGCACTGAGGTGCCCGTGTGTCTCCTGCCCACACACTCAGCTAGGGGTTCGCACGGCTCTTGGATGGAAAATCGCGCTGTGAACATGTGGGAAGTGGGTGCCTTTGACTTGAGCCTCTGCAGATAACGTTACTCAGAGCAGGCTGGGGAGGTGAGGGGTGCTGTTGACAAATGACAGAGACCCCCCACAGACCATGTCAGCGTCCTCAAGAGGTAGCCGAAGGGATCGGTCTTGGGTGGCCTGCTTGCGGGGTTGAGTTTTTATTTTGTTTTTTAAAAGACATATCAGGAGGGAGGGGTTATCCAGGCTGGAGGTCAGTGAGCGGGTGTGTGTGTGTGTGAGCATGTGTGTGTTCCCTTTGCCCAGCCATGGGCCTCAGCCCTGCAGGGAGGGGGGTGGGGCGGGCAAGCTCGCTAAGGATAAACCCTTGGGAGCAAGAACGTCTCTCAGTCTCTTTTCTGCATAGCACTTCCCACCAGCTAACGTGTTTTATATTTTACACATTTACTTTGACTATTGTTTATCTCTCCCCATGAGATTATAAGATTCCCGGAGGTAGAGGCTTTTGCCCGTTTTGGTCGCCACTCAATCCCCAGAGCCCGGCACATAGTAGGTGTGCAGTAAAATATTATCAAGTGAACAAGTGACTATGGCAGACAGTGCTGCCCCCCAGTCTTTTTCTCCGTCTCCTGTGGCCCCGAGTCCGGAGAGTCTAGAAGCTTGCAGGCCAGGGTCCATAGTCCCAGGGAAGCACTCTGATTGGCTGGCTTGTGTCAGGTGCTGTCCCTCGCCCAGCCAGCTGTGGCCAGGGGTGCTGCCCATGTTACACAAGCATGACTGCTAGTCTGCCTCTGGGGTGAAGTGAAGGGCAGTCTCTGTGGACTGAGAAGACTCTAGCTTGAACATTCTAGAACACGGTGGATGGGTTTCCTGCCTTGTCCTCCCTCCCTGTCTTGCGGTACTGCCTCAACTAACCCAGTGACGTGGTGGGATAGCACGATGGTTAACCACCCAGAATCAGAAAGACCTGGGTTCCAACTCCAGCTCTATCCCTTACCCCCATGTGACCTTAGGTAAGCCGTTTACCTCCCTGTGCCTCAGTCTCCTCGTATGAAAAATGGGGATAACAGAGCACATCCTTCTCAGCGAGTGTTTACCATGCAAAGGATGGCTGTGGAGCCGGGCACAGAGCACCCACCCCGTGACCCCTGAACACTGACTTTGCTGAGGAAGCCCAGTTTGGCACAAGCCACGGCATCCATTCTAGAATTATGCCCTGACACTCCTGTTTGGCAAGCCCGGGGATTCCAGCAGCCCATGCATGGCCTCCCCTGAAGGAGATTGGAGAGGCTCCCAAGAAAGCCAGGGCCAAGCCCTTGGTGACAGTCTCCCCGTGCAACGGCTGTGTTTCTGGCAGTCGGAGGACGCCTCCAGGGATCCAGGCCCTGGCAGCAGGGAGAACCCCCAGGCAGCATCGCCAGAGGCAAACCCAGTGCCACTGTATCTTCTGAGCTCAGACCTGCCCTCATCCTTGTTCTTCCCACACTTCCCTGGGGGAGGATCAGAGAGGAGCCGGATGAAAGCAAAGCCACACATCAGACCAGGAGAGAGGCTGAAGATGGGGGGCCACCGGGGCTGCCAGTCCCGAACCTGAGGTTCTCAGTTAATAAGCCTTGGGAACCTCAGTTTCTCCACCATTCGACGAGGCGGGTCAATGCCGCAGGGTCCTTCTTGCTCAGACTACAGGACTGGGGGTGTCTGGTGAAGGACCCCGTACCATGTGCTTGGCTGGCCCTCTGAGAGTGAGCGAGCTCCTTCTATGTTAAAATTGCAGATGTAGCCGCATCCCCATCTGGGTCTAGACACCCACCTCTGTGATGCTGAATCATTTTTTTCTGTTATCTGAGTGAAGGCCCTCTGGAGAGGTGTGAAGTCATTGTTAATAATAGTCATAATAAGTACCATTTATTGAGCACTTACTATGTGCCAGGCACTGAACCTAAAAACATATGGATTAACTCGTTACCTGCTCCTCTCAACGCCGCCGCCGTTGGGTAGGTGCTATTATTATCCTCATTTTGCAAATGAGAAAACTGAGGCTGAAAGAGGTTAGGTCACTTGCCCAGGGTCACATAGAGTCAAGTTATACGTCCTGTCTGGCTGACTCTCAGAATTATGCTCTTAACTGTTAGGCGTCTTTCCTGAAGGCCCGCCCTAACATTTCTAGAGTGCAGAACATGGACATTTTAAAAGCTCAGATTTGGAGAGGGCACATTGGGAGCTGGAAGCTGGAGCCCCTTCTATGCCATCCCTATTCCTTCCAGATCTGTTTGTACCTCCAAAACTTGCCAGAACTGGTCTCTGTGCTCCTGTGGCTCTCAGAGGGCCAGGGGAGACATGCCCCCAGGCCTCCCAGGAAACTCTAGTTTTGCTAGAGTCAGCTGCCCCAAAGAGTCCCAAGGAACCTCAAGCAATGCAGCCCGTTCCCTCCCTGGAGCTTCTTTGATTCCGCCCAAGGGTGTGTCTAAACCTTTGTTCACCACTCAGCCCACAGCCCAGCTCTGCTGCTGCCTTCAGCATTCCCAGAGGAAGAGGTGGTAGCTAGAAGGGAAACTCATTAAACTGCCTCATTTTGCCCCCACATTCCTAGTCAAGAACTAAGTGGATCTCAGAGTTTATTTTGCATGCCCTGACTGCTACAGGCTTTCTCTATTCCTTAGGATGCTTGGCTTACAAGACTGAAAATTAATTCCAGAGAGGTTGTTCCAGTTGTCTATTGCAATGTAACAAAGCACCAAAAATTCAGTGATTTAAAGCAACAACAGTGTATTATTTCTCATGATTCTGTGGGTTAAGAATTCAGGCAGGTCTCTGCGGGGCAGGCTTTCTGCTCCATGTGGCATGGACTGGGGTTGCATTCAGCTGGTGGCTGGGCTGGACTGGATGGTCCAAGAAAGCTTCACTCCCTCATCTGTGCCTCGGTGCGCTCTCCTTGGCCCCTCTTTCCATGGGATCTGTCCTTTTTCAGTAGTCCGGTCTAAGCTCCTTATATGGCATGGCAGCTGATCCCAATAGAACAAAGAGGGAAGTTGCCAGCATTCTGAGCAGCTAGATCCAAAACTGGTAGGGCATCAGTCCACCACATTCTATTGGAGAGGGGAAATAGATCTCACCCATCTCTTTATGGAAGAATGGCTTACGCATCCAGGGATGGAAGGCTTTCATGGAGGCCATCTTAGCAGACTCTACCACGTTGCAAAAAGGGAAATTTAATATAAGGATTCAGAGCTGTGTCCAGGGATGTGAGGGCAGGAACATAGCCTAGCCTCGTGAAAGGTCTGCTTCTCAACCACGTAGTAGAACATTTACCCGTGCTACACCTCCCTAGTTGTTACGGCTCTTCTCAGTCCTTATTCCAAGTTCCCAGGGAAGGAGCTCTGATTGGCTCAGCCCGCCCGGTGTGCCCAGCCCTCATCCAATCTGCTGTGGCCAGAGGTGCCAGGCTATACAAACATGGCTGCCAAGTGTTTCCCCTGAGTGTTGAAAAGGTCCTCTGTGAGTTGGACAGGCACCCATGAGGTATCCACAGAACTTTTAGATGAATTGAGACTGGAAGTAAACATTGGCCTAGGAAAATTTGTGTTTGCGGTGTTGGGATTGTTTCCCCACCGCCCCCAGCGGTAGGTCCCTCTGCATCCTTATTGTTTTTCTTTCTGTCCAGAGCCTCTCAAAGGTATTTGCTCACGTATCCTGCCTGCAAAGGGACAGGCCGCTGCTGGCTTCCATTTGAGGTCAACTTTCCTAAACAGATGGGCCCAAAAAAGTAATTAGGATTTGTCATTAACCTTGGCGCCCAGATGCTGGGATGGAAGAGGAAGTTGGAGAGACACCACCTGTCGTTGGCAGAATCTGTGGGATTCCCATCACCTCCCCATCTCGGTTTCACCATCCCGTATGTTTTTGGCACAGAATTTTTCCAAAATGTGGGCAGAGGGAGAAGTGCGTAATAGTGCTTGGAATGGTCTATATCTAATTAGGTGTCTTTCCTGTGGCTTGATAAGCCAACAATAAGCCAGGTCATACTCTCCTCTTTCTAAAGGAGGACCCCCCCCCCCGATTTTTGACCTTGAGTCTTAGACGTTCTGCAGATAGAATTCAGAGTTCTAGGGCATCCTGATACTACAGACACATTTATGTGCGTGTCTGTGTGCATTTTTAAAGAAGAAATATTCATAGATTTCACCAGGTTGGGGGGAACTCTGAACCCCCAATGTTAAAACTACCTAATAGTGCCTTAGTTTTCCCAGGGATTGGGTCAATGGTTTCTAATGTCCTAAGCCTTAGTACTTAATGGAATCTCTTTGTACAAGATGAAAATGGAAATCTTAATTCCTTACTTAGCTCAGTGCCTGGCAAAAAGAGAGAACAAAGAGAGAACATCTTAAACGAACCCTAAACCGAGATGACCGAGCCTCTCATGGAATGACTTTAATCTCACCACGTGAGGTTGTACCACATGGTCTCCAGGTTCCTTCAGCCTTGGCACTGTTTGCATTTGGCAACAGATAATTCTTCGTGATGGGCTCTCCTGTGCATCGTAGGATTTTTTAGCTGTGTCCCTGGAGCCTCCAACCATTAGATGCCTGTAGTAATCTTCCACCCGGACGTGACAACCAAAAACGTCTCCGGATGTCGCCTTATGCCCTCTGGGAGGCAAAATCGCCCCCTGTTGATGACCACCTCCCTAGCCCTCTTGTTGGGTGGTTCGCAAGAGGGAGAAGAAGCAAACTGGAGAATTTCCCTGCAACCATACTCAGCTCCTAAGACAATGACGATACCCCCCTGTTATAAAGCGCTGTGGGTCTGCACATGCGCAAAGCTTTGTGTAGCTTCACTTACGTCATCCTCACAACCATGCCGCGCAGTAGGCCATATTGTCATCATTCCCACTTAACAGATGAGGAAACTGAGGCATGGAGAGGTTGAGCAACTTGCCCAGGGTCACACAGTTAATAAGTGATTACAGACCCAGGCTGCCTGGCTCCATAGTCGTGATTCTTATTTTGCTATTCTGTTGAGAGTCGAGTATTTACTGCCAAGCACTGTGTGAAGAACTTTCAAATATGTTATATTTCTTTTAATGCCCTCATGTCCTGACTGAGAGACACACTGTCGTCTCTGCTTTCAGCTGACACAATGCAAGCTCAGTGAGGTTAAGACACTTGAGCGGTACACAGCCTTTACATGGCCAGACCAGACTTTGAACTTGAATCTGTCTTTCCACTTTATCCCATTGCCTTGTGAAATACAGAAAGGGAAGGCAATTGACAAACGACTTCAGAGATTTAAGGAAGTCGTCAATTTGCAGGATGTCTCAGATATTCACTCAGTTTAATTGGTTGTCTCACACTTCTTCCTTCAATGGGACAGCTCATTCCTGTCCACTCGATAACCCTTGTCCCCTATGGGCCTCAGCACCACATTCTCTCGATTCTACTTTTTGCGACAGAAAAGGGCAGTTAGAGGGATTAGGAAGAGCTCCAACCCTAAGTACTGAAATGAAACAAAGACTTCATTCTTCTAAACAGTATTGGGGGAGCTAAGCCTCGCCTCCACCCCCATCTCTGCCACTCCCGGGCTGTGTGCCCTAGGGTAAGTGGCTTCCCCTCTGTGTGCTTTGGTTTCCCCATCTGTATAATGGGAGTGAATAACAGAACTGATGTCACAGGTTGTTGTAGATGGCTTAAGGAGAGCAATGCACTTGGAGCACTTAGCACAGCACCTGGTAACAGCTGCTTTTCCTGGCTTTACAATGACCCAGCACCTTGCCTGGCAGTGAAGACATTCTACTGGCTGAGCCCTCCAGCCGTCTTTCTCTCTCAGCTCCCTTGTTTCTAACTCTGAGCCCAGGACACCCCCCCCACCACTCCCCAAAGTGCTGAGGTGCAGGCAGGAATCCTATTCACCAATCCATCAAGGGGAGAGATTGGGATCTATGGCTCCCCAGGGGGCAGCAGTAATAAACCACTATGAGAATTAATGAGTCTGAAATGCACGCAGCCCACATGCCATCCGCCTGGCTTCACGACAGAGCGCCTCAGTCATTTCGGGACAAGTTCCTGAGAGACCTTGTATTGGGCTCTGATGTCACCCCCCGTCAGAGGAGCCATAACCACCTCCTATTTCTAAATCCTGTCCCTGTTCATAGCAGATGGCCTGATCTTGACTTCAGAAAATGCTAAGTTTAATAAAGTTAACGGCAATATCCCCCCACTTGGCAATTAAGGTGAAGGGAAAAACAGTATGATTCTGGAATTGGTGTGTGTGTGTGTGTGTGTGTGTGTGTGTGTGTGTGTGTGAGAGAGAGAGAGAGAGAGAGAGAGAGAGAGAGAGAGACACACACACACACACACACACACACAGACAGACAGACAGACAAAGACAAAGAGAGACAAAGAGAGACAGACAGGAAGACAACATGCATCCACTCCCGCTTTGCTGCATTTTGTGACGCGTGCAGTCGTGGTCAACCACTGCTCTAAAGGCAGCTGCTCCGACCCCATCCCATCTCTGGTGGAATGCCAGCTCTTTTCTATTTCCCTCTCCAATTCAGGAACTGGTACCTAAACCCATCGCACCCTGACAGGCCGGGTAGTCTTCCTGAGCTCCACGGCATGCCACAGTAAGCCTACTTCCTGGTGCAACAGGACATCCATTAGCCTTCTCTTCCACATCCCATGAGATGCTGCAGCCATACCGGTTTGAAAGCTCAAAAGCAGTTGCCTGAGTGTTTCCGAGGCCAGTTTGGACTTTTTAAGGGCGTCTCAGCTGACAGACAAGCACTGTCAGTCCTGCAGTCGGCTTACATCCTTGTTTGCGGAAGGCCAAGCCCCCTGCAAGGGCAGAGCATGCTCAACTGTGCACGGAAAAGCGTATTCTGTATGTTGGTGCTGAGTATGTGTGTGCAAGGGTGTGCACATACACGCGTGTGCTCACAGGCGAATGTGGACATGTGCCTCTACAGGTGTGCCTGTGGGCATATGTATTCACGTGTTGGTGCATGTGCCATCTGCGTGTGTGTATTTAGAGACGGACATATGAGTCCTATCAATTTCCAGTCACCTTAGCCCCTTTAAAAGCTTTAGCAAGACAAATTTCATGGCTGGATTATGGCACCCTGGTTACATAGAAAAAAATAGGAGTACAGGGAGTTATAAAAGCCACAAATTTCCAGAAGAAATAATTAGCAGCAACCATTACTGAGTCGTTACCATGTTCCAGGCATTTTACAAACACTCTCATTTTATCTTTGCAACAATCCTGGGAGGTAAGGACTTTGTTTTCCCTAATTTACAGATGAAAAATGGAGGCTCAGAAAGGTTAGGTAACTTTCTTAAGGTCACAGAGCAAAATTCAGATGTGGTCCCAAACAAGCTCACTCCAGAATTGGTATATAACACCTGCATCCTAACTGCTTCCCATTTCTAAATTCTGAAGGAGTGTGTATAGGTGTGCATGTGTGTGTTCGCATGTGTGTAGAGAGGCTACACATTCCCTGGGGTTGTGCACCTGGAGAAGGTGATTGGAACCTTCTAGAGTCCAAAGCCTGGCTTGCCTGACATCCACGGCCAAGCAGGGAGGAATTGCCCAAACCTTGGTCCAGAGAGGAGGGCTGATGTCTGATTCAGACCTGAATCAGGTGGAACTAGAACCTGGATGGCAGATGGGGCCGGAACGTGGGTATGTAAAGCAGAATAGTGGTGCCCCCAAAAGTGTCCACACGCTAATCCCCAGAACCTGTGAACATGTGACCTTTCATGGCCAAAGGGACTGTGCAGATGTGATTAAGAATCTTAACATGGGTTAATCCTAGATTATCCAGTGGGCCCAATGTCATCACAAGATCACAGTGTCATAAGACGGTAGCAGGAAGGTCAGAGTCACAGCAAGATTGGACAGTGCTACACCTCTGGCTTTGAAGGTGGAGGACGGGGTCATGAGCCAAGGAATGTGGGAAGCTTCTAGAAATTAGAAACAGGAAGATAATTCTCCCCTAGAGCCTCCAGAAGGAATACAGCCCTGCCAATGACTAAACTTAGCCCAGGCGTCTGGTCTCCAGAACTGTTAAGGTAGTAAATATAAATATACATTGTTTTAAGCCACTTAGTTGCGGTAACTCCTTACAGCAGCCATAGGAAACTAATACACGGAGTGGCTCTCTAAAGCCTGAAGTGTACAGCAGCATTTTGTGTACTCTTTTGTCACTACTGAGTTAGACCCATTTGGGACAATCCTATAGTTCAAGAGACCTGGTCCAGCCCTTTGTGTGGATAAAGCCCCGGGACCTGCCTGCCTCATTCTAGGTGAAACCTCTACAGCATCTGAGCTTCCCAAGGGCTCCATTCACATGTCCATGTGTTGTCTCGAAATTGGAGACGTTAGTCTCTTCTACTGAAAGCCCCGAATGCTATCCCATCACTCTAAGACTCAGGACCCTGCATGGAGTGGCCCCTGCCCATCTCTCTAGCCTCATCTCCCACCTTCCAGCCCACCAGCCACGCTGAGCATCTCGGCTCCTTTGCACATGCTATTCCCTCTTCCTCCAAGGCTCTTCCTCACCCTTTTTACTGGGTTAGCTCCCCTTTCTCATCACGTCTCAACTCAGTGTCACTTCCTCCGGGGCCCTAGCGTGGCTGTTCACGTGCCTCTCTTATGGGTTCTCACAACTGCCCATAGTTGTTCTTCGGAGAGCTTACTCTCAGTGTAACTGTGGTGGTCTGTGTGATTATTTAAATAACATCTGAATTCCTCACTGGAACGCCGGCCCCACGAGGGCAGGAACCTCATCTCATCTGTTTTGCTTCATTTTGGGTCCTCGCTATCTATTTGGCACATGGTAGACGCTCCATAAATACTTGACAAATGAATGAGTCGCTTGTCTGCATCCATTTGAATGGCAAGGTCAGACCAAGTTGGAAATCCACTTCCCACCACCTCCAGAGGTCATCTGTTGGAGCCCAGAGGAGGGGACATAGCCTTTCTCTGGTGCCTCTGGGAGCATCCTGGGAAATGGGGGTGTGCCCACCTGACTTTACTGAGTGACCAATAATAGCTCCCCTTACGCACCCAGCCTGGTGATGGATGTGTTTCCTGGATGTGAGGTGCAAGGAGTAATCGTAAAGTTAATTGGGCATGTAGAGACATAACTAAAGAGTGACAGCCACATACAGTGTTCAGCTCATTGGGCCCTTAATGTGGAGACATTAAACAGGCAAACGGAACCAGCACGGAAGGGTCTTCTCTTAGATGCCGAGGGTCCTTCCATCTCAAAACACACAGGGACATCCCAGTTCTTCAGCCTCAGGGTCTGGGGATCCCCGAGTGTTGCCCGCTAGAGGACATTTAACATGCATGGCCTCTGACCTCACATTACAGCCTGGGAAGCGGGCCCCCGAGAACAAGGGCTGTTCAAGGTCATCGACCAGATCAAAGACTGGGTTCAAACCTGTTGTTTTAACCCGCGGCTTACATTGTTCTCTGTCTTCAAGAATGTACTTTCTCTTCTAACGTAAAGGTAACGCAGGGTCGAGCAGGTGCAGAGGAGCGTGGCTAATCGGGTGCTTAGGGAGGAGGAGATGGCAGAGGCATTAGAGAGGGAGATAAAAGTTACTTGTCACCCTGCCATACGGCAGTACTCACTGTGCATGTTTTGGTGTGTTTCCTTTTTAATTTTTTTGTTTTATCAGTACACACCATGCAGATATTCAGATGAGCATGTTCCAAACCCACACTCACACTCTGATCAAAATTCTACATCCAGGGTTTTGAGTTTGTTTTTTTTTTTTTAACCCATTTAATATAATAAGAAGAGCATATGTCATGTGATTTGTCCCACTGCTTCCTTCCTTACTGCCGCATTTCTCAAAGCGTGACCAGGGATTCGCCAGCATCAGGATCATACAAGGAAGCCGCTTCAAATACAGATTCCTAGGCCCTCCCCAGCCCTGGAGAATCATGGTCTGGATGTTGAACACTCTCCCCAGGTGACCTAGAGCACCATAAACTGTGGGCTCTCAACAGAGCTGCTTGCTGAAATTCATGCTTAACCGGATCCGTGGCTCAGAGGTTTAGAGAGTGGGGGCCCTTGTGTTTTTTTTTTTTTTTAATGCTCTCTGGGCGATTGACGTGTAGTGAGGGTTGCGAGCATCTTCCATTTTGCATATAGTTCTCTGTTCCCTGCCGAGGCTGGGAACAACAAACATTCCTTCTGGGGCGAAGGAGCTGAAGTGTTTTATCGCCAGGACAAAGACCCGCTTGTGACTCGGGGGCTCCCATGACATCATTTTGAATAGCTCCTTACAAAGTTTGATTTTCAGGTTATACTCTTTGGCTGTTGGGGCATCTGTGTTGAGGCCCTAGGTCTGGGGGCTGCGGAGGGCATGTCCAAGTGGGCGGGCTGCAGGAGACCCCCTGCCCATCCCACTCCTAGAGCAGAGAAGGAAGGTCTGCCCATCCCCACCTCACATCTTCCCTCTTTATTGGTCTGTACCGAATTCACAAATAGCAAGGTTCCCTGAGCCAAGATATCCGAATAATGATCTTAACTCTGTTGTTTTTCTGTGCCGTTGGCTGCTGCCGGTAGAAGCTAATGAGATGCTACCAGTCCAATGCGGGTTAATGGGGTCTTTCAGCATTTAGGATTAAATGGTGGAAGAAACAGGCATCTTGGAAGGGAGGCTAGAATGTAGGTCTACAAGAGGTGGGTGAATCCCCAGTCCTTATTTTCCAGAGAAGGCAGGAGGGCCTCCTAAGTTCCCTGAACAAAGTGTCCACTGTTTGGCTTTGGGTCATCTGTCCCATGCACTCTTTCTAAGCTGTGTTGGCAAAGCTTGATGTGAGGCAGGAGGCCACAGGGCTTAATGAAAGAAAGATGACCTGCTGGCACAGGGAACTAGATTCTAGCCCTGGCCGAGTGGTCCCAGGCAAGCCTCTCTGTGCTTTGGGACCCCCACTGAGAAAGTGAGAAGAACAAAATCGAACCATGTTCTGGCTAAGGCAGTGGGTGAAGGAGAACACGGGTGTATACGAGAGAGATCACCGAGCACTTACCATCCTCTGCCTCCATTAGCTCGCCTCACTGTCTCATAATATTTTATAATTCTGTGGCATTGAAAGGCACCCAGAGAGGCAAAATCCAGAGCTAAAATCCAGATTTCTCAACCCTGTGCTGAAGGTTCTTCTCTATTGTTATTAAATTTGTTGGAGTGATGTTGGTTAATCATGCCGAGGGTTCTTAAGAGGAACAAGATGATGGGGCAGCTGTTGGGTGTCCCGTCCCAGCTCCAGGGAAGTGAGAGGAGAATGGGAACCAGATGGGTGATGGTGTGTGTGTACCTTGGCACTTAGCGATGACTGAGGGTCCCTTGGTGTGGGGGAAGGCAGGGGAATTGAGCAGGGGAGCAGACTGCTTGAGACGATTCCCCTAGCTCTGCTTGGCGCACAGTGACAGTGTGCTGTAGCAGTTAAAAACAGGCTTGGAGCCAGCCCGCCTGGGTCTGAATCCCAGCGTTCTCCACCTGTTCTTGTGTGATTGGCTAAATCACTTAACCTCTCTGTGCCTTAGTTTTCGCATTTGGAAAATGGGGGCAGGAATAGCCCTTAGCTTACAGAGCTGCTGGAAGAATTCATTAATGAAATTCAGGTGGGGAGCTTATCTCTGCCCAGCACATAGGAAGTGCTCAGTGAACATCGGCTCCTGGTGTTATCCTAGGTGTTCTGGGACCATGGACTGGGGACTCGCTTCTGGTTCCTGCTCCCTCCCATCATCCTATAAAAACAATGTTTAGGGAAAACGTGGGATGTAGGTGGGTGATGCAGAGGAGCAAAGGAAGAGGGTGCCGCCTTCAGCCCGGCGCACCCTGCTTCCTAAGCCGCCCTGTCCAGTCCGGGTCACAGAGAGACCCCGGAGCCTGCAAGCTGCCTTGGGCTCTCCCTTGGGCACAGCGGCTCTCTGCTGAATGGAGCACACAGGAAAGAGCTGCTATTTATAACATTCCGAGTCAGAGCACTTGAGGGGATGGCAGGAGCGAGGAGGGCCTGTGGGAAGTGTCAGCCTCAGGTGGCTGACAGGGACCTTCTGGAGCCTGCACCGCCCAAGTCCCACCCCAGTGGTTCCAACACCCACAGTGTCCACAGCTGGGTGGGCAGGGTCCGGCTCCATCTGGGTCCCCTGGCTGTGGCTGGAATGGGAACAGTAAGGTCCTGTTTGAAGGAAGGGCAAAGAGATGACTTCAAGCTGGTGGGAAATGTCCAAAACACCCATTCGCCATGGGAACAGGATGCCCACGGTGTAGTTGTTACGCAGCCTTGCTACGCGGAGTGCACGGGGGGCCAGTGGCATTGTGTGTGGTCACTTGGGAGCTTTCTAGGAATGCAGCACCTCAGGCTCCACCAAGACCTGGTGTCTCAGAATCTGCATTTGGACCAGATGCCCATGAACTAGTAGAATGCCCCTGAAACTTGGGTTCTAGTTTTGGCTCTGCCACACTTCCTAGCTGTGTGACCTTGAGCAAGTCATTTAACTTCCCTGTGCCTTACTTTCCTCCTCACCAGTAAAAGAGCATAATAGTGGTGCCTACCTCCTGGGTTTGGGTGGCAAAACTCTTTATATCAGTCAGGTATGTAATAAATACTGTGTAAGTATAAACTGTTACTATATATCACCCGATACTCAATTCAGTTTGCTTTTGCTGGAAACAAATTTGGGCTGCCCTCATTCATTTCATGACTCAGCCGTCATGTATGAACACTCACTGTTCTGGCCCTGGGGACACAGCAGGGAAGAGGACAGACAAGGTCTCTGGCCCAGGGGAGCCCAGAGCGAACTCTCAATGAACCTTAATGCAGTTAATGCAGATAATCTCAAAATTACTTACAAATATGACGGGTGCTTTGAAGAAGTATAAGGTTGCTGCCAGAGTAAATAAAATGGGTGGTCAGAGAATGCTTTTAAGAGGAAATGACATTTCAGCTGGAATCTGAAGAATGAGGGGAATCCAGGTAAGAAAATTGTGTGAGTGTGTGTATGAGAGAGAGAGAGAGAGAGAGACAGAGAGAGATCACAAATGTGTATGTGTGTGTGCACTTGTGTTTGAGTGTGTGAGTGGAAGCTGTATTCCAGGCACAAGGAACAGAATGTGCAAAAGTACTGAGGCAGATAGGAGAACTGGAACTTGAAAACCAGTGTAATCAGAGCGGTGGTTCTCAAACTTGAGCCGGCGTTAGAATTCTCTGGAGGTTTTGTTAAAACAGATGGCTGGGCCCCACCCCCAGAGTCTCTGATTTGGTTGGTCTGGGGTGGGGCCCAAGAATTTGCATATGTAACAAGTTTCCCACGTGACTCTGATGCTGAGGGTCTGGAGAACCCACCCAGAGAACCACCGAACCAGAACACTGATCAAGAGGGAGAAGAGGTGTAAGGTTTCACCTGGGGCCAGACCACGTGGGGTCATGGAAACCTCATGGAACGGGAACCAAGTAAAGGCGTTAAAGTGGAGTGGGATTGACCTGATGAGATTTATGTCTTAGGAATAGCGTCATGGCTGTGGTGGGGAGAACAGATTGTAAAAGGCTATGAATGAAAGTGGGCAGACTATTAAGAGGTTACTGCAGTCGTCCAAGTGAGATGAAGGTGGCTTGGTTGTGGTGCAGATGGAGAAAAATAGGTGGGTTCCAGAAATACTGGGGGGATAGATGCGATAGAACTTGGTTAGGTCATTGAATATCAAGAGAGGGTCAAGGAAGACCACCTGCCCCACCCCCCCGACCCCAGGATTCTGGGGTGAGCAAGCCAGCAGATGGTGGTGCCACTTCCTGAGAATGAGAAAATGTGTGTCGGAATGGGGATGGAGAACAGCCAAGATGACGGGTCCAGTTGAAAGCACAAGTCTAAGATGCCTGTGAAGACATCCAAGTGAGCATGTTATGTAGACAATCAGTAAACAGATCTGGAGCTCAGAAGGAAGTCTCCTAGAAGAGGTCACGTGAGATACAAAGGACTAGATAAAATTATTAGTCCAAAGTCAATAGAATGGATGTGCTTTGGGGGATACGGGAAGGGTTCTGTGATGTTCTTCAAATGCATCAGATTTCATGTACATGTGCCTTCTTTTTCTTAGGGAGGGTCCAACAGTCATCATCAGATCCTTAAGATTCCATGACCCAAACAAGGTTAAGACCATCAGCCTGATACTGTGGGAGATGCAGGTGGTCCCTGGCCCTAAAACGTCCAATGTCTGCTTTCAGGCGCCTGGTGGACCGTCTGGAGAACATGAGGAAGAACGTGGCTGGGGACGGGGTGAATCGCTGCATACTGTGTGGAGAACAGCTGGGGATTCTGGGCTCTGCCTGCGTAGTGTGTGAGGATTGTAAGAAGGTACCATCACCCTCCTCTTCCCTGCATCCCCGCTCATCAAATGCAGAGGGGCTAGGCCTGGGCTCAAGCCTCGGGGAGCCCTGGCTCTTGGGGATGGAGCTGAGATCCTTAAGGATAGTTGCCAGAATGTGATTCCTTCTGGGATGCTCCCGTGCCCAGCTATCTCCCGAGGTAACCCCTATCCTGGTTCCTCCCACGGAAGTCACTGTGACTCTTCAGAGCTCAGCTCTATCCAGGATGAACTTGGGAGCTTGAGGTAGGACTTGAGCTGTGGTTAAACTTACAGGTATCCTGGTTTTGGCTTAGCAAGTTACAGGTCATGCTGAAGAGCCTAATGAGCACATGTCTACACATGCATGTCCATGGAAGGCTAGTCTGGCACTCTCTCAGTTACAGCACAGGTGACTTAGAAAACCACCTCCAGCCAAGTTAGGGCCACTGTGCTTCGAGAGCCTTCATTCTTGAGGGAGAGTCTCCTCCTGCTCCTCCACCCTGCACCCTCTCTTCAGCTGTCTGCACTTGACAATCCAGGACAGACATAGAGCCGACCTTGGGTCTGCCTGATTCCCAGGAAAGGAATTCAAGGGAACAACGCAGCCAGAGACATCATGATGTTGCTTGGCATCTCCCACTTGAGGTCCCACTTAGCATGTAAATGGAATATTGAGGAAAGTTGATCTATTCCTTAAAGCTTGTCTGCCGCAGTCAACCAATAGTGAGAATTTGGTGATTTATTAGTTTTTACTATTTTTTTTATTGCCAGGAAACAGCGAAAAGTATAATGTCCCATCACACAGTCATAGTTTACTCAGATAATTTCCTTCTCCTCAAGGAGGTGGTAATACCCTAGGTTGCCTCAAAATTGGGAAGAAAGAAGAAACAAATTAATAAACAAGATAGATATCTGGCTTTTCCTCTTAAAAACTCATGTCGATGATCTCCCCTACTTGGATGCCAAAAACTCAGAGCCCACAGGGACTCTTGGAGAATTCCCTCATCTAGTGCTTGTTATTGGAAATTAAGACTCACATTGGAACTTCATTCTAACTGGCCTTGGTCGTGGAAAGGGGAGTTCTAGTTTTTTACATCCACCAAGAGAGAACGGAGCTCCATTGCCACCCTTCCCTGCCACCTCCCCCGATCACTAGCAACGCCAAGCCCAGTGTGTCTGAGTGTACACTGAACTATGTTCTGTCCCCAGAATGTCTGCACCAAGTGTGGGGTGGAGACCTCCAACAACCGCCCGCATCCCGTGTGGCTTTGCAAAATCTGCATCGAGCAGAGGGAGGTGAGCAGACTGGCACCACCTGGCTTCTAGAGCACCCTCCCTTTTTATCCAATTGTCCTTTCCTCTCTAGACTCAGGGAAACAGGGTGGCAGTTGGGGGCTGGGGATCCTGGTCAGGGATGTGTTTTAAGGGGGTGGTATCAAAGGAACCAGCTCAGATGTGAACACGGGTGGAACAGTCCCTAAGTGTTTGAATGAATTTCTGTTCTCCCCTAGTTCTGTGAATTTTCCTAGTAGTTGGGAGCACACCACATTTAAGACATGGGAGACCAAATGTCCAGTCTTTGGCCTTTCACTCTTTGGCTATGTAACTTTATACCAGTTTATAACCTTTCTGATATCCAACATTCTCCATCAAGAAAGTAGGTCTGCTCAGGCCCTCTCTGTTGAGTGTTCAGGGGCATTGTGTAAATCAAATAGGAATTGTGAAAGCCTGCAGCTGGTAAGAAAAGGGTGCTGGTTATTGTGTCAGAGTGCCAGGGAAAGGAAGCAGAGGTAAAGACTGGCACCCGTGGAGGCAGGATCGATACGCTTGGCCGTCATGTCTTCATCCTCTACCTCTCCTCCCCCAGGTGTGGAAACGTTCTGGAGCATGGTTCTTCAAGGGCTTCCCCAAGCAGGTCCTCCCACAGCCTATGCCCATAAAGAAGACCAAGCCCCAGCCACCTGTCAGTGAGCCCACTGCCTCTGAGCAGCCCGCCCCTGAGCCCAAGCACGCTGCCCGGGCTCCAACTCGAGGTAGGACCAAAACAAACAAACAAACCCACTTCCCCTTTCAGGACCCAAGGACAGAGCTTAGCTAACTGGTCTACCTGGAGAGTGTCTTGACATCGTATCTGTGTTTCTACCTAGCTGGTAGACAGCCAGCCTCTGGGCTTGGGTCTAGGACTCCCATGTCCCCTTTACAGCTCACCGCGAACCCTTACTAAGAAGGTAGCACAGAGAACTCTTCAACAATGCCAGACTTCCAAAAGGCTTTGTTGTCATCCTTGATGGAGTATTTAGAGGTACAACAGAGGTGGAGATTAAAAATAGGAGCTGAGAGAGACTCTAACAACTGAAATATAGACTGGGGGTTGGGAGGATTCGGGGCTTGCTGATAAGGCCTTCCTGACCCCTGATATTTCCTCTATCGACCATCAGTAAATCTGAAATTGGACTAATTAAAAGTAAAAGATGAATAGAAAGGAAGTTAGTAAAAAACATTACCACTACTATGGATATCATCATTGTCATCCAAGTATTATCATTAATTATTAAAATGCTTATTAAAAGGGAGAGACAAAATGGTAAAAAGTAAAAAATCAACCACAATAAAAATGCATTTCAATTTCAATTGAATTAGGCCACTAGGACTGACTAGATAAAGCCCTTGCAATAATTTCAAATTGAATATGAAGTGATAAAATCTGATGTGATTGACAGTTCTGGAGTTGAGTACAGGCTGTGCTTCTGGAAGGAAGGTTATAGTTGAAGGTCTCAAAAATTTAAAGTGCCCAACTATGTCTCCCACAAGATAACTTTTCAAGATACTCAGTACAGTGCCTGGCATTCAAAAAGGCATCAATGAATACTTTCTTCCTAGCAAGGCAAGAGCAATTTCTACTCTTTGCAGGCAGTTGCCAAACTATCAGTACACACATTGCATCCCTGAAGAGCCCGAGTTTCTACCACAAGAGCATCCTTCTTCCTGGTTAAGAAGACCATGTAGCATAACTGTCAAGATCTTGGTCAGCTAAGGCCAGGAGAACATGAATTTGAATTTCAGCTCTGCCACTTACTAGCCGTGTGAGCTTGGTCAAGGGGCCTAACCTCTCTGAGACTCTTTCCTCAGCTATAAAAATGGGCTTAACAGATCACCAGGTTATTTAGACGATTAAATGTGATGCTACATGGAAAGTGCTTTGCAGAGTATGGCACTTGCTAAATGTTGGCTAATAACATATAATGTTAGCCACCTATGCAAGACACATATACATACATAAATACATAAATGATATGAATTAGCTTATCAGACAAACTCTGGACAAAACAGATGAATCTGAAAATATGGTGGATGAAAGACCCATTCGCCTCACTTGAAAGGAGTAACATCACCGGCATTGCATAGTGACACCTAAAAAATTATTGGCAATGACATCCACTGCCGGTAAATGTGTGACAACACAAGTACTCTGTAAACAGGCAGGGCTGTAAGTCACTCCCAGCCCTTTGGAAAATAATATGGCAGGGTTTATTCAATTTGAAGTGTATATACCATTCGATCCAGTAATCCCTCTCTGGGAATATATCTAACAGCAGTAAAATACCTTGTGAAAAGATATATGTGTAAGTATATTCACGGCGTCATTATTTATGGCAGCAAAAACATTAGAAAAACCTAAATGTTCGTTTATAGGGGAATTGTTGAATGGATTACGATGTGTCCATACCATGCCACATTAAACATCTTTTAAAATGGAATGACGTCGATGTCCCTTATAGATCTGGAGTCACGTTTGTGATAAGCACTTCTAGAATCCTTTTAACAAAGCGGTACCAAATACTACTTGAGTTCCAGGCTCAGTTCTGTGCCCTAGGGATAGAGAGGTATACAGAGCAGACCAAAATTCCTGTCTTCGTGCAGCTAAAATTCTAGTGGGAGAAACAGACGCACACAGACTGCCGGCGTGAATGCATTTACTATCAGGTAGTGACAAATGCCAGGAAGAAAAGTGAAGCAGGTAAAAGGGAGAGATGGTGACAGGAGGCTCTGTTTTGGATAAAGTGGCTGGAGAAGGGCTGTCTGGGGATGATCTTTGGGGAGACGCCTGGCCAAAGTGATGGGGCCCATAGAGTCTTCGGGAATGACTTGTGTGCGCAAAGGACTAGAGGCTGGAACACGCTTGGTGAGCCCTGGGGATAATCAGGGTGAACAGAGCACATCTAGAAGAGTGTGTAAGCAGTGCTCCCAGCTGGGTCTTTTTTAAGCCTGTGTTTGCTCACGTGTGTCTGTGCACGCGAAGGAAATAATGTAAAATTGGAAACGAGGTACCTGAAAGAGGAGGCTGGGAGGAGAGACTTTCAATTAAAAACAAAGTTCTTGGGAGCGGTGGATGGGTTCTTTTGTGAGCTCCTTAAGTAATGGTTCTCCAGACACCATAAAACACGTACTCCCCCCTCATTTCTCTCTCTCTCCAGGTGACACTGAAGACAGGAGGGGCCCAGGTCAGAAGCCAGGTGGGTTCTGCCAAATCTGTCTTCTCCTTTGGGATGGGAGTCCTTTCACCCCATTCCCCCATTGACCTTTCTCCATTCAATTCGTGCTTTTCCCTCCAGGCCCTGACCCGACCTCGGCTTCTGGGCGAGGAAGCTATGGTCCTCCCGTGCGCAGGGCCTCTGAGGCACGAATGAGCTCGTCCAGCCGGGACACGGAGAGCTGGGACCAGGGCCACGGCGCCACTGCTGGTGACTCCAGCCGGAGCCCAGCAGGTGAGAGAGAAGGGCAGATCCAGGCAGGCTGCCTGGCTGAGGCGAGTCAGAAAGACTGGGGAGGACAGTGTTTGTATTCATCTGTTCCTTTAGTACTTATCAAACACCTACTGTGTGCCGGGCTTGGTTCCAGATGCTGGGTCTGGCCCATGGTAGAAGACAGGTTTCGGAAACAGTTCTGACTCCAGACTTCCAAAATTTTGGTTATATCCCTTTTTCTGCTCTTGTGCCCAATTTAAGAAAAACACGTGACTTTTTTCCCCCTCCTCCCCCAAAAAGCACTGGGCCAAATGCCTCTTGGCTTTTCGTGTTTAGAAGTAAAGATGCTTCTCTCTCACAGGTCTGTCCAAGCTCTTTCTTCCCTTGGCAAGCGGCCTGTGCTGAAGGTGACAGTGGGCTGGGTTAGCATGGCCAGGGTGCCACTCACAGGTGCTCTCATTTCATCGCGTGCCCAGCACCTCTGTCCTCACTCGTGGTGGATTTTTTCAGCAAGAGTGCCCACCAGTGGGAGCCCTCGATTCCCGAAACGCCTGCTGGACTGCGGAGATCTGTGTTTCGTACCCCTCGTGTACGAACTCAGAACAGCTTCATTTCTTTTGTAGCGAGGTCATGAGACTTGGGTAGAAGTTAAATGAGCTGAATATCAGGTCCCATGTTGACCTCTCACCTTCTTTTTCTTCATAGTGGGTTCATGGTTTAGCACCTAATGGTCTCAAGCAGACTCCAGAGACCAAACGCCTGAGTCACACCCTGGCTCTGCCACAAGCCAGCCAAGAAACATTGGATGAGCTTTTTTAACCTCCCTGTGCCTCGGTTTCCCCATTTATAAAATGAAGATAATACAGTACCCACCTCGTGAGGTGTAGAGGTCAAATATATGTAAAGTCCCTGGCACGTGGTAAACAGTCAATAAATGTTAAGTCATTTTTTTCAAGTAGGTAGAGTTACCGCTTCCATGAGACATCTGAGGTTCAGAGGGGGTGAGTGAGCAGCCCAAAGTCACACAGCTTATAAAAGAGAACACTTGAATGAAAAGCCAGGTCCATGTGCAAATAGAGACCTGATTCTTTCAATAATAATAAAGTAATCCCAACATCTGCCACAGGTGGAATGTTTCTCACCAGGCACTGTTCCGAGCTCTTTGGATGTATTATATCATTGTATCTCCGCCACGTGCTCCCCCATTTAGCAGATGAGGAGACCGAGGCCCAGAGAGGAGGGGTCATTTGTACAAGGTCACACATGGTGGAAGCAACATCACAGAACCTGTGCTCTTCAACAGCCATGCTGCTGCTATCACTTGCCCGGCGGGTCTGAGTATTGGAAAGAGAGAACTCACCGAGGGAGGAGAAGAGGGTCTGAAAGGGCTGAGGGTGTTGGGGGACTACATTGAAATCCAGAAGGCACTGCCTCGTGCCGACTGAGTGATCCCAGCTTCTTCCTGCTTCCATTGCGTGCGTGCACATAACATGATGAGCTGTTTCCTTGCCTTTCTCCTGCAGGTTTGAGACGAGCCAACTCAGTCCAGGCTGCCAGACCTGCCCCCACCTCAATGCAGAGCCCGGCACCTCCTCAGCCCGGGCAGCCAGGTACCTGCTGCCCACCCGCCCACCCAAGCTGTCACTCAGCAGTGATCCCAATTCCTCCCATTCCTGCTGGCAGAGCCCCTGGCTTTCTGCAAAGCTGCAGTCACCACCAAATCCCCGGCTCTTCTGAGACCCTTAGAATGCGTAACCCTGGGGGCTGGGAAGCCGAGCCGGCAGGAGGGAGCATCTTATTTGCCTAAATGCAAGAAGTGACAGTGCCTCATTCCTCAGCGTTTCCCCCCTTCAGGCCAATGCCACGCTGCTGTCACAATTTCTACCACACGCACGTACTGCCAACTCTCGTATTTCCTTGAAATCTGTCTTTAGATTGACTCACTTTACAAACATAACTGAGAGAACTTGGTATCACAGACCCTGTCGAGGAAATTTTAAGGACATCAGGGTAGTGTTCCCAAAAGGATTCAGAAAGAAAGAGAGAGTAAAGGCACTGGTAACATGGAGAAATCCAAACAAATGTGGCTCATGAAAGACAAAATAAATAACGCCTCCTTGGTGCAGTTCAAATTGTTTTTAAAGGACTACAATGGCATAAATGGGGGCCAGTATTCCATACTACAAAGAGAGTATGAAAGTATCACAGACTGGGTGGCTTAAAATAACAGAAATTTATCATTTCACAGTTCCGGGGGCCAAAAGTCTGAAATCAGATGTCGGCAGGCTTGGGTCCCTCTGAAAGCTGTGAGGGAGAAGTTTAGATTCTGGTGGCCCCAAGCGTTCCTTGGCTTGTATTCTCCCTGCATCTTCTACGCATGTCTCTCTCTCTGTCCAAATTTCTCCGTCTTCTAAGGGCACAGTCGTATTGGATTAGGGCCCACCCTAGTGATCTCATTTTAATTTGACCATCTGCAAAGACCCTCCTTCCACATAAGGTCACATTTCACAGGTCCTCAGGGGTAGGACTTCAGCGGCTTTTGAGGAACAAAATTCAGTACACTGCAGAGGGTAACCATTAAAAATTACCGTAAGGAACGTAAAACAATGCAGTGAAATTCTCAGCA
>CM053510.1:102228951-102256563 GCA_028627145.1 Eidolon dupreanum | reverse complement strand
AGAAAGGTTTGCCCTCTCTAATGATCAGGAAACTGAGGCATGCAGAAGTTACACTCAGGTTCAAAGCTGCATGGCTAGTGACAGCTTGAATTAGAACCCAAACGCCACAACTCTTAGGAGTTTTTATCCCGTTTTATTTATTTGCCCAGAAAATATTGGTTGAGCACTTCCTGTGTGCCGGCCATCGTGCCTACACCAGGGAGGAGCCTTCTAGACAGAGGAAACAGTATGTGCAAAGGCCCTGGGGTAGGAAGGAGAGCAAGTGGGAAGTGGGGTGAAGAGCATGGTGTGAGATTCGGCAGGGCTGGAGCAGGGACCCAACCCCTCAGGCTCTGAAGGCTACATCAAGGATTTGGAACTTTATCCCCAGGACAAAGGAGGGCCACGAAATAGTTTTGGACAAAGGAGTGACAGTAATTAGATTGGCAGTTTATCCCTTTTGTCCACACACACGGCATCTCTCCAGGAGCTGGGGGTCGACCTAGGGGTGATGGATGGTAAAATGCCAGGCGCTGCCATCCAGGCCTCTCAGTTCACTCCACTGGGAAAAAGGACCGGCTAAAAGCACAGGCTTCAGAGGTGACAGCTGGGTTCAGGCCCTGCTGTGTGACCTTAAGGTACATGTCTCAACTTTGTGGACCCTCAGTTTCCTTGTATGTAAAATGGGTGGTTGAGTTCTGCCACCTAGGGTTTGTTGAGGATTTAGGACAGCTAATGTGCTTAGTGCCGTGCCTGGCATCCAGTAGACACTCTGATGCACACTGGTCACCGTTCATGTTGATTCGCTTTCTGATTTGTTCATCAGTTATTTCTCCTGACACTGGAAGGAGCCTTTGGGGTCGTCCAGGGGCTGTTCTTTTTCCCTCAAACTTCATTCGTAACAGCTTCTAATGTCTCCTCTCAGCTGGCTGAAACCAGACGTGGGAAAGAAGGCCAAACACAAGACTCAAATTAAGAAGAAAACCTTAAATCCCGAATTTAATGAGGTAAGGCTGCCCCATTTTGTCATGCTTTGGAATATTTCCTGTGTGAGAGAGAGGAACAGACTCTCTACTAGAATGCTATCAAGCACACCAAAAAAAAAGCTTTCTCTTGTAGGTCAGTTTGAATCATCTAAAGGAGAGGTAATGAGTTCCTTGGCAATGGAGGGAATCAAGCCTAAGACAAAAACCTATACATTAGGAATGTCATAGGAAAGAAGCTGAGTTTGAAGAGAGATTGAATTACATCATCTCCAGTATCATCATCAATTCTAATAATAGTCAGTAATACTGAAATTCAAGAAAATAGAGATGGTGACACCCTTTACCCTCCACCCCATTGGCGCTGCCCTCCCCATCTCCCTCCCTCCCACATCCATCCAGTGCCTCGGGTCTCGCTAAGCCGCTGTCTAGATGCCCATTGAATGTGCCCCTTCGTCTGTGTTCTCACTGGTACTGCCTTGGCTCAGACCCTGGCGCCTCCTGCCTGGACCATAGCAGTAGACTCTTGAGTCATCTCCCTGGACTTGGCCCATCCTCCACGATTAAGCATGAGCTTTCCAAAACAGGAATCTGAATTTGTCACCCCCTTGCTTCAATAACCCATCAATGACTCCCTATCTTCTTAGCATGACAATCAAGTCCTTTCAAACTCGTATCCCACCCCTGCCCCATCACACACCCCCGCACCCCTAAGTCACACTGAAATCCGTGCAGATCCACTCATACCTCTCAGCCTGCTGCTCCCTCTTCCTCTCCCTTCTTTTTTCTCTGGCAAAGTCCTAGCCATCCCTCGAGACTCAGTGTGTTAACCCCCGTGTATGCTTCCTCTGTGCTCCCAAGCTGTACGCTCCCTCCATCGCATGCTGTCCATCTGGGTCTCAAGGATCTGTTGACAAGCCTGTCAGACAGCAGGGGTCCAGAAATATCTGCTGTGTATAAAATGACCTGATGCTGGCTCAGAGTCAGCCAGTGTTGGTTTTTACCAAATGCTGCAAAATGGGAAAGGGAAGCTCCAATACAGTGTGTGTTGTATTGTTTTGTTTCTGTTTTTAAACACATACCCCTATGCACATACATGGGGAATGTTCTAAATAAACAGAGCCTAGAGCAATCACTGGCCAGTTAGTTCAGACCCTCAAGTTCTCAGTTCCCCTTGTCAGCTGGACCCCTGATTTCCCAATTCTGACTCCTGAATTTTGAGTAATTGTACTGCTGTCGTGTCTCCTGGAGTCTGAACAAGTCACAGAGTAAGAAATGCAAACAGCCGATAAACTCATTAGCAACATTCGGCTGGGCTCGGGCAGGCAAAACGTGAATCAGGACCAGACACCACGTCTCCTAACGAGCTGGCACGCGGCTGCTATGAACTGTGGGTACCCGTGCGGAAGAGCACACAGGAAGGGCAGACACTGCGAAAGGAAGCCAGCCACTTCCACTTCTGCAGAAGTTTCTCGAACACTTCAAAAGCCTTAAACTTAAAAAGTGTTAATTCCATTTATTTGGGGAATGGGTAATACAGTCACACATTTGAAAATTCCAACAGTCCCAAAGGATATCTAGTCAAAATTTCCCTCCTTTCCCAGCGTCCATTTCCAAGGTGTGTGTGTGTGTGTGTGTGTGTGTGTGTGTGTGTGCGCGCGTGCGTGTGTGCATGCGCACGGCCAGCTTTCTTACTATACACAAATGGCATCACAGCATGTACGTGCCACTCCATCTTAAAATTTTACAAACTCAGAAAAACAATTCTCAAAACTTATCCTAAATGAATCATCGTGGATGTACACATGGTTTAGCTGCCAGGTTGCCTTTTAGCATATCATTAATGATCATGAAAAATGGCGAGCAAACTAAATACTCAGGTGTCAGGCCTTAGGTTATGGTGCAGCCACACAGCCGTTGAATGAAGCCATTGAAATGCTGGTGCAGAAAATACTTGCTGACATGCTAAAAAATTTTTTTATTATGTGTTATAAAATGAAAAAAGAAAGCTACAATACAGTATATTCGTATTATATTGCACATAGTATAATGCTCAAATATTTCTTAAATTCAAATTAATATTCATATTTTTTAAAACATCCATCAGTGCGGTCACACCTAGAAATGTTGACAGTAGGTATTCTTGGGTAGTTAGATTGCAGGTTTGGGGCTTTGTTGTTGTTTGCTTCCTTGGTTAACAGGGATCATGGGTGAATTTTATAATTAAGCAGAAAATTTATTTTAAAAATCGGATTGTCTAGAAACGTAAACACCTACCCCTCATGTCAGTATCAGTCTCCTCAACAACCTTTAACCTCTAAATGATGGAGACAGGGGAAAACCTACTTTAGAAGTTACCAGAATGGAAGGACTGAGTTCATGGCTATCTGTCTTCAAGGAAGCTTGACCAGAACCAGCTCTCTTAAAAAACAAACAAATAAAAACACCAGCCTTTCCATTGGTAAACAGCAAGTCATTGAAAAGAGAATTACAGGGCTTGAGGGACTTTGTTATACAGAATATTCGTTAAAAGGGAATTGTTGGACCTGGGGAAGAGGTTGAGAGCAGGAAGGCCCCCTTGCTTCCTATGCCATTTAAGGGTGTCCCCTTGGCCCGTGGTGCCCTAGGACTTATCCTCTTACTTAGCTCCCAGTGCCAAAGGCTCTGGGGACCCTCTCACACGTCCTCCTCTCTTGCATCCAGGAGTTCTTCTATGACATCAAACACAGTGACCTGGCGAAGAAGTCACTGGACATCTCGGTCTGGGACTATGACATCGGCAAGTCCAACGATTACATTGGTGAGTGCTCCCCGCTCCCAGAGCAAATGCCCCCGTCCGTCCCCGCCAGGGAGGGGAGCCTCACCCAGAGCAAACGTCACCCAGGGTGGCAGGCCTGAGGACCCGTCTTTTCTTTTGGCATCACGTCATCCACACACAAAGTCGGGACCCACGGTTCTGATTTGGGTCCAATTGGGAATGCCTTTAGATGATGAAAGGGCTTCACACGTTGGGAAGATTGGGTCATGACTGGTTATTTGCTGAACAAATCACCTCGCGTGGAAGAGTTCAGTCCCAGGAGGGTGGCTCTGTGCGAAGGAAGTCTCCTTAACCTGTCTGCAAGTCGAGGATGAAAGCTCCAGTTTTTCCAGTTCCCCTCCAAATAATGCGGAAGAACAGCGATTACAGACGGAGCAGGGCGGGAACTCCGGGCCAGGGGCACGGCTGGAGCAAAGGCGTGGGGGCAGGATCGAGCAGGGCGACGAAAGTAACCCTGGAAATAGATGCTGAGTTCCCAAAAGCAGTGGGAGATGAGTTTCCGTGGGTGGGTGGGTGGGGATTTGGAGGAAGTCTGAGAAAACGGACGGTGAAGCTGTGGCTTGGAGCTGCAGTAGGAGCCGCTGCGGGCTCTCGAGTGGCAGAGGCCAGTAGTGATAACAACATGATAACGACCCTCGACAGGGAACCAGAGAACGGGTCCCAAGGCACAGGAGGGTGTCACCGCTTGGTGGCCATTTTCCCCCAGCTAGACCTTTGGGCCCTGAAGGAGGGCCCCGCGCATCCGTCCGCTCTGACCACCGGTCCCCGCCTTCTCTTATCATCCAGGAGGCTGCCAGCTGGGGATCTCGGCCAAAGGAGAGCGCTTAAAACACTGGTACGAGTGTCTGAAAAACAAGGACAAGAAGATCGAGCGCTGGCACCAGCTACAGAACGAGAACCACGTGTCAAGCGATTAGGATGGTGCCCACGGCCCCAGTTCCACGCCCCACTCCCCGCCCAGACCACCACCCACCCTCCCCCAGCCTGCCCAGCAGCTCACTGCACTCTGGTGTCTTCCCTGCGCCTCCCTGCCCCATCCCCGGTCCCCGAGCCTGCCCTGGAGGGGCCCCCCTCACCTGGGGCACTGCCACCAAAGACCTTCTCCTCCCTCCGCGGCGACGCTGTGACGCGGCCTCGGAATTCAGCCCTCTCCGGCCCTCCAGGATGGGGCAGTGAGGCTGGGGATGGGGAGACGTTTACAAGGAGGCTGTCCACTTAACGACCTTTCGGGGCGGGTAGTTACAAACGTTGTCCTTCGTAGTTTAGGGCTGCTTTGCGAGCCTCTTGGCCTTGAACAGAGGCACACATCCGCAACGCGCGCGCCCCCTCAGTCGTCAGCAGGCCCCCGGCAGCCCGTGAGGAGCCTCCGGCTCCCCTTGCCTCCCCACGGCCACAGCCCCATTGCCAGGAGAGCAGCCCACCGTGTTCAAAGCCCCTGGTGACTAGAAACACGCTCTCCCAGCTCCCAAATGCTTCAAGAAATGGACACACGGATGCACAGAGGGACTCGGGAACCCCCTCTTTCAGGATGTCACCTCTTTGCTTCCTAGCAAAAAACAACACCCGTCCTCCAGCACCCCCACCTCTCTCTCGTCCTCCTCCCCTCACCCCGTCCCTTAGACTACATGAAATTCCCTTTTTCACCCTCTCACCTCTCCTCTGCTCCCACCTCTCTCCCCTTCTCCTCTCTCCCTCTCTAAGGTCAAATAGCCAAAGCAAAAAATATCCTGACACAGCCTCCTCCCACCACCCTGACCAGCAAACACTGAGGAACTGACAAAAGCCCGAATGCCCAGTGGGCCCGCGCTTCTTCCAACTGCCCACTCCACTCATGCGCTGCCCCAAGGCGCATGGCAGCACCCGCAGGCCGTGTAGGTGCCCCTGGCCTCCCCAAGTGGGCACAGCGCTCTGGGTCTGAGGGGGGCCTTCTCCAAAGCCCCCGGCGTTAGGTTTCTCTTCCTCTGCTCTTAGGTAAATGAACCTTCCACCCCCGTCCCCTTCTGCTTCCTGGACTCTCACCCCGTCCCTCAGAATCACCTCGAATCTCTCTCTGTCCGTCTCTCAGTCTGTCTCTCCCTCGTACCCGCTTCACCAAGTGTATCGGACGAATCAAATACCATCATCAAGAATCTAAGACTTCAGAGAATGACAGATTTTGATGCCAAAGGCTTTTGTTCCATCCTAAATTCTTCAGTCTTTTTCCTAAAAATCTGTTGAAAGAGGAGGAAAAAACAACGAGGACAACCGTTATAATTTTGAGGTTGGGTTCGGACAGTCTTCAGTGCCCTGTGAGAAAGACTTGGTTTTCCCCAATTTTCCATGAAGTCTTCCCCTGTGGAAATCACCCCCTCTGTCCAACGCCCCACTAATTATCTGTAGAAGTCATCAGATGGCCACCCAAACTCTTCCTTTCTCCAAACACCTTGTAACCTTCCCTTTCAATGTTCTCCACGCCCATCTCTCTGCACAAGTCATCAAAAGTCACTGATTTCTTGCCTCGAAGGACCACTTTCTGAACATCAAGTTCTCTCCCTTCCCCAAGATGCCCAACAGCTTCCTGGCTGCCACCTTCCCTCCTGACCCCCTCTCTCCCCGTCAGGCCCCCGGCACCTACTCTCGGCCCACCTCCTTTCCACGGTTCGCCGTTAGGAGAAAGCATGCTGGCTGTGTCGCCCAAGCCCGACGCTGGTATTGGCACTGCAATCAGCATGTGGCAAGCCCACCGTGCCCACACGCTCTCTCCGCCCTCCCGACAAGCGTAACTGCCTACAACACACACACACCCTCCGGTGCATGCGAACCGCCCACCGCCTTTCTTTGTGATGACTGTAGCCAAAAAAATAAAGTAGCAATACCCAGGAAAACTGGTGGCCCGCACTCTTCCTTTCTGGTGTCTGGAAGTTCTTTCTCCCCACCAGGATCCACGATGCCGCCTGGGTAGCATTTGATGAGCATTTGATGAGCATTTCCTATGTTCCAGCCACTGGGGATACGGCGTTGCACAAAGAAGATGTGATCTCTGCCCACGTGGAGTTTGCCCTCGGGGGGGTTTCATCTTGAGCAGGTAGGCTCGAGGCGACGTGGCCGACCCCGTCCCCCCTTAGAAGAGTGTTTTTGGCTGGTGCCCGCCCGGCAGGCAGGCAGCACCTCATTTTCTGCCCACTACCCCAACCTTGGGGAAGAGTCCCAAATGGTCGTGGAATCAGATGACGTCAGGCTGAAAGAGATGCTAGAGTTGATCCAGGGCCTAGTTCAACCAGCTCATTCATTTAACAGGTGAATGACCCAAAGCTCAGAGACGGGAATGACACAATCCAACGTCTCGTGGATGCAAGGAGTTCGATTGTCGGACGCCCCGTGCAATGCTCTTAACACACCCATTAATACTTAAGTAGATCGTCAGACACCTCCTTTGTATTCTAGCACTTCCCATCCTGCATTGAGGCTTCACAGACGGCCCCTCACTCAAAATTCTCAACAGTCCTGAAAGTAAGCTGAGTAGGTAACTAACTTTCCAGACGGATTCTTAATCTCCCTATCATCTACCCCAAAAGTGCTGAGGCGGTTTTTCAGGACTGTTGGTTATTTCCCAGAAAGCATTGTCAATTCCATCCGATCAGACACTTCTCTTCCAGGCCAAGTTTGAGACCATTTTCTCTTCTCACCCCCAAAAGAGTGGTTCTCAATGTTAGAATCACCTGGGGAGGTTCCCCACCCCCCCGCAAACTACCCATGCTCTCTCCCTGCCACTTCTCCACCCCCACTGCTATGTCCTGGGGACAAGATGTATATGTGAAAATACTTCCTGCTTGATAGCTGTGCTTCCGCCTCCATTATGACTTTGCAAAACGCTGCCCTGAAGTCCTATTTCTGCTACAGTTCAGCTAGCTGCCACCAGGTGGAACGCAGTACCCATTAGGGCCGTACAGCCTTCCCAGAAAAGGCAGGAGATACTTGTAGCAACCCTCTTCCCCTGTGCTCTTGCCAGACATCATGAATCAATATGGCATCTGTCCCACAGAGCCCACTAGCAGCCTCTGAATCCGCTCAACACAGCAGTCCAGGCAGCCGCCACCAGTCAGTCATGGGCAGTTGAAAAGAAACCTAGTTTCCATCTCTCAGATGATTGATCTCCTTCTCCAGGCATAGAGACATGCCAGAGAAGCGGAGATGAAAACAAGGAAAGTTTTCATAATTACCGGTACACCCGATAATTGGCTGATTATCATCTTTTTTCCCCATTGAAATAAAACAGAGGCAACATGGTGTAGTAGAGAGCACCCGATCGATACGGCACAGCAGCCTTTTAACCCACTCGTGTCCGGCATCCAGATCCTGTCCCTTTCTAGCTGTGGAGCCTAACCTCTTCGGGTCTCCGTTTCCTCACCTGGCAAACGGGGACAATAATAAATACCTCTAAGAGGTGAGACCAAGGTAGCAAGGTCAGATCTCTCATAGGGTTGACAAAGGTGAGGCCGAGGAAGGGGGAGGTTCTTGGTGAAAGCCATACAAGCCAGGCTCTTGGCCAGTGGATTTGACAGGCGGCGCTCTGCAGCCTGACCGGCTGGCGCCTCCCCAGCTCAATCAAATTCGTCAGGGGCATTGGCCTAGTGAGGTTGAACAATGCATGCCAGCACCGTGCAAACACGAATCGTCATGCATGCATGTGGGGGCTGCTATTTGCTTGGCTCTGGCCCGATATTGCTGTGTGACCTTGAGCAAGTCACGTCCCCGTGTGGCTCTTCGACTCCATAGGCAGCACGTCAGAGTTTCATGAACCTCTAACTTGGTTGCCAGATGTAAAGAAAGACCTAGACCTTTTTGCCGAAGGCAGGACCCTGACTAGAATTCTGAAAGATCTGTCTTGTTTAAAACACAAGAATGAGCCATCTATAATGTCCTGTTCTTCTTTCAAAGGAACAAGAACTTAAAGCCACCTGCAAAGGCTTGAGGGCATAATTATGGATTTTCCAATTACTTCCTCAGTCTTTTACAGTTACCTGTTGCTATGCAATGTTGTCTGAAACTTGCCTTTTTTGCACATTTCCAAACAATTCATTGTTGGTTTTCTAAGGACAGATCTCTTTCCTGACTAATGTTGGATCCGTTTATATGTGTGTATATATCTTCAGTCAAAAGTAGATTTCATTAGCAAGTACAGTTGCCTTAAAGGCATTTAGGAGCAAACAGAATCTTTTATATACATACGATCCAACTGGTGGGCAAAGCAAGGATTCCGAAGACAGATGCTCCCTCCCTTCATGGTTACCAATTTGATTAAGCCTAAGTCTGCATGTTACACGGGAGTGGGGAGTGTCAATTAATTGATGAGCTGGTTTAGAAAGATAGCTAATTGGCATCTATACACTACTTCAACAAAAACAGAAAACACATTCTTCTCAACCTCACATGGAACATTCACCAAGACAGACCCACATTCTGGGCCATAAAACCATCTTAACTCATTCAAAAGGATAGATATCATCAAAGGATCCTCTCTACCACAGTGGAATTAAACAAGAAATCAGTGAAAGGAAACTATCTGGAAAACTCTAAAATCTTTGGAGATTAAATACCACACTTCTAACTAACCCATGGGTCAAAGAATTCTCAAGAGAAATTTTAAGATATTTTGCACTGGCCGACAATGAAGAAACAACCAAATAAATGTGTGGGATGGCATGAAAGCAGCGCTTAGAGGGAAATACTTTGCGTTGAATGCATAGATTAGAAAAGAAAGATCTGAACAGAGAAGGATGGAGAAGTGGAGCGAGAGGATTTTTAGAGCAGTGACACCATTCTGCGTGACTTCATAATGCCGGGTCCATGACATTATGCATTTGGCGAACCTATGCAATGTACAACACAGAGCGAACCCTAATGGGGACTGCGAACCTTAGTTAATGTATCGCTATCTATTCATCGCTTGTAAGATGCACCAAGGTTAGTAAGGGGAAATTACTGTGTGGAAGGAGAGGAGACATATGGGAACTCTGTACTTGCTCTTCGATTTTTCTGCCAACCTAAAGCTGCTATAAGAAATAAAGGCTATTCATCAAAAGGAAATAAGTATAGTATGATGCTATTTAAAAAGAGAGGAAGGAGAACTGAGTGTGTGTGTGTCCACACACGCGTGTGTAACATAGACAAATGGCTGAACAGATCTATACCCAAATGTTCATCATGTTAGTCTTTGAGGTTCAGGGTTATGAACAGGGTTTCATGCTTCTGGATTTTTCTGACTTTGTGTGTGTGTGATATGCACATACTACTGTGAAGGTCATAGGAGACCATAAAACAATTTTGTCAGCAACAGCAACCACAAAAAAAAAAACAAAAAGAAGGAAACCAAAAATTGGGTTTGAATTATGATGTCCCTTGGGTGAGGTACTAATGGGGATTAAAGAACAACGTCTTCAGAGTACAGTCTGAGGAAAGAGCAGGTGTTAAGACCAAAGAGTTTAAGTTTCGGAAAGCAGAGGATCAAGCTGGGCAAACAGACGCTGTTCCAAGACCTCAGGAATGTTCGGTTTGCCAAGAAGCACCGCTCCTCCCAAGAAGAACAGCTCCTCCCATCACCAGGAAACGAAACCCACAGCAGCTGGGACTTCCGCAGCAGAAGAGAGAGAGCCTGACACTCTCCTGGAGCCAGCTTTGCAGCCAGCGGCTCTCCTGTCCCCACCGAGCCTCGCAATGGATCTCTCCAATACCGGAGCTAGAGATCTGGACTCGTTCATCGAAAACTACCTCCTGCCAGACACGCATTTCCGCAAGGAGGTCAAACAAGCCATTAAAATCATCTGTGCTTTCCTGAAGGAGAGGTGTTTCCTGCATGAAGCCCACCAGGTGCGGGTGTCCAAAGTTGTGAAGGTGAGCCCACCTGCTGGACGGGGGCGGGGGGTGGGGGGGAGGGCGGGGAGAGGGGTGCCCGAATGGGCGACAGCTTCCGCAGAGAAAGAGTGCAAAAGATTGAGGTCTTGGGGCTGGTGGTTTCCAATTTATCTGTAACCCGACACATAACCACAGCTTGTGAAAACAGACTTTGGGGTAAAGTCCTGCCTCTGAAATTGTTTAACTAATGCCCGGGTGAAGTTCATGAACCACCACCCTAGGTCACGTCTATTTCAGGGGTAGGGAAACTGAGGCCCAGCTCTGATCAACAACTGGCTAATTAGTGGCCAGGCTGGTGACTCACCATCTCTGCAGTATCATGAGCTGATTAAAAGGATAAGTTTTGACAGAATGATGGTTCCTGGAGGGGAGTGGGGTTGCGGGGAGGATGTAAAGGATAAAGGGGTTCAGATAAAAGGGGACAGAAGGAAACTAGACATTGAGCGGTGAGCACGTACAAGAGTATACAGATGTATTATAAAACTGTACATCTGAAATTTATATAATGTTATTAATCAGTGTCACTCCCAGTAAATTTAGTGATAATTTTAAAAAGAGTATAAGTTTTGAAAGCAGGTAGCACCCACTGGCTGCGAAAACTTGAGCGAGTTACTTAACCTCTCTGTGCCTCAATATCCTCAGCCATAATTCCCAATACCTTAAAAGGCTGTGAAGATTAAATAAACTTCCCACCCTGGGCCAGTCTACAGTATGTAACAATATAAGATAGTAAAGGTCAAGGAGTAGATAACACAGCCTCTCGGACGAGGCAGCCAGGGTTGGAATTGCATCTCTGCCACCTACTAGCTGTGTGATTGGGCTGATCTATAACCTCCCTGAGCATCTGTTTTCCCCTCTGTAAAGTGGGGACTAATAATAATAGCGACGAAATGCCGAGTCCTTGGGCGCATCGTGGGAGCCAGAACTGGTGATGCGCTCGGAACAGTGGCGAAGGCTCGCGAATGTTCGTGGCGGGTTCTCATCGCCGTGCTTAGGGAGGCTCTTCTCAATGAACGCTCGCTCTCATCCTCCTCTGTTTCAGGGCGGCTCCTCGGGCAAAGGCACGACCCTCAGAGGCCGATCTGATGCTGACCTCGTGGTCTTCCTCAGCCACCTCAGAAGTTTTCAGGACCAGTTTAGTCGCCGAAAAGAATTCATTGAGGAAATCAGGAGGCAGCTGGAAGCCTGTCAAAGAGAGAAAGCCTATAAGTTTGCAGTGAAGTTTGAGGTTCAGAATCCTAGATGGGGCAATCCCCGCACACTGAGCTTCGTGCTCAGTTCCCCCTCGTTACACGGTGACGTGGAGTTTGATGTCCTGCCTGCCTTTGATGCCCTGGGTGAGTGCCCCAAACACAAGGGGTTCCAGCCTCTGTCCTATATCAGGGCCTCTTTCTCTCTCTTTTTATATTTCTGAACAGCAATCTCCCATCGTTTGAGGGTCTTCCCAAAATAGAGCATCCCTTCAAAGCAGGGAAGAGATTTTAGAATGAAGAAGGTCTGATCAGCCACAGAAGTGACATTAAACAATAAATTGGCCCAATTTGGGAGCAAGACACTTAGTAAGCTTGCCAGGCTTACTGACTAGTTCTACTTGTGGCAAAGTGTTCCATCTTTCTAAAAATGAGACAGCATAGATCCGGCATAAAGTCAATATGTTAATTTCATCTTTTACTCAAAATATGACAAAGCCTAATGAAACTTACACCGAGGGTTGGGATCTCTGGCTAATGAATGTGCAGAAACATTTGAACTAGGGAGCGTAACCTCTTAGAGGTTCAGCCTGACATTAGTGAA
This sequence comes from Eidolon dupreanum, assembly GCA_028627145.1. Classification (NCBI taxonomy): domain Eukaryota; kingdom Metazoa; phylum Chordata; class Mammalia; order Chiroptera; family Pteropodidae; genus Eidolon; species Eidolon dupreanum. The sequence goes on along the minus strand of CM053510.1, from coordinate 102,244,098 downwards.
ACTGGTAAAACCACACTAGTTTTATCAGTTTTTTTTCTTTTCATTTTTATTTTAAAAGAAAAAAAAAAAAAAACAGCACAAAAACCCATTTTCCAGTGTCAGCCAACCCCCACTCCAGGTCACTCCCCTCCTCATACGATTATTTTAAGTATTAAATGATTATCTACATTAAGCTCTTACACGAGGCCTGGCACATAGTAGGTGTTCAAAAATGTGAGTCCCCGAACTGTGCACCAAGGCACCCCGAGACACTCCAATGAACTAACTCACAGGGGAATAGTTTAGATTTTAAATTTCTGGGGAAGACCCAGTGACATCTGTCTGACACCATGAAAACAACTATTTTTAAGTTATACAGACTGAGCTACTTCATAAACAGAACTGTGAGGGATTTATTTTTGGCCCAGGGAGCCAGCAAGAAAAATACGAAAATTCTAAAGGCACTGGGAAATGACAAAGTTTGGGAATATCTCCCGGTTGCCATGTCCTGTGTTGGGGGCTGGGGTACAAAATGGTGACTAAAAATAAGAGGGAGAGAGGGAAGGGAAGGAAGAGCATGCCAGGTGGATGGAACAGCACAGGCAAAGGCCTAGAGGTTAGGAAAGAGCAGCGTGGGGCGGGGAGGGGCCCCTGAGGATGGATGGAGGGGAGAGGGCAAGGAGGAAGTGACCAGGAAATGAGCCAGGACAGCTGATCCCCCAGGAGCCTGTCACCTTGGTGGCATGGGCGGGGCAATGACAGTGGAGATAGGAGAAGAGGCCCCCTGGCTCTCAGTCTGCTGCCCTTCCCACCACACCCACAGCCAGAGCTTGTCTCCCCAGAGCGACTCAAACCTTATTAGAGAAGAACTGACACCTTAAAGTTATCGATTCATCCCTAACAGGTCAGGTGCCAAGAAGCTACTATTCTGACTCCCAAATCGCTGAAGGCTACAGACCTGACTCCCAAATCTACATCACGCTCATCCAAGAGTGTGAAAACCTGGGGAAGGAGGGCGAGTTCTCCTCCTGTTTCACGGAGCTGCAGCGAGACTTCCTGAAGCGGAGACCGACCAAGGTCAAGAGCCTCATCCGCCTAGTCAAGCACTGGTACCAAAAGGTATGGGAAGCGGGGGGATGCAGGAGGAAGAAGGAGGATGGAGGGAGGTGGAAGGAGATGGGAGGAGGAGGGGAAGAAGGAGGAGGAGAGAAGAAAGGGAACAAGGAGGGAGAGGATGAAGATGGGGCTGAGAAGGAGGGGTGGATCCAGATGTCTCATCCCCCTGGTTTCCCCGTCTCAAGAAACGGCAGCTCCATCCTTCCGGGTACTCTGGCCAAACCCGTGGGTCTTCCTCAATTTTTTTCACACGCACCCCCATCCAACCAGTCAGCAAATGATATTAGTCCTGTATTTAAAAGATATTCATACTTCATCAATGGTCACTACCTCTGTCACTGTCACCCTGGTCCATCTGAGTCATCTTGAGAGACTCACAGGACCTGCCCTTGACCTCTCTGAATCCCCATCCCAGTCTCCTCACCATGCTGTCCTCATCCAAGAGGGAAACTGCTTCAGCCTCAAGACTTACATTTGCTCATTTGTTTATTTATTGTGTGTCTTCCCACTAAAAATGTACACAAAGGAAGGGATTTGTATCTTTTATTCACTGCTGTATCCCTAGAACCTAGAACAGTGCCTGACACATAATGGGTGCTTAATAAATAATTATTGAATGAATTAATGAATGCTATAACCCCCCTGCAACACACACACACACTTCTGTCCACTTCCCCACTGTCTTCTCTTGAGCAAGCAAATAATCTCTGTGCTCCTGTTTTCTCATTTGCAAAGAGTAACATGGCATAGCAGTAGTAAAGCATATAACACAGTGCCTGGCTTAGAGTCGGTCCCTAACAAACGTGGTTTCTCTGAACCGTCACAAGAGAACACATCTTAAAAGCTAGCGTGTATCGCATGCTTAGCTTGTGCCAGCCTCATCATAATTAATCTTCTGTACATCTGATAGGTATTTCTGTTTACTTTCAAATGCCCTATATCTTCTTTAATCTTCCTGGTAATTCTGTGAGCCAGGTAAGGGTTAAGTATGATTATCAAATCCATTTTACAGAGGGAGAAACTAAGAGCCAGATAGCCATTCTATAAATATTTGGACTCATGAGTGAGCAGAAAAAGGTAATTAAGGATAACCTTCCTACTTTAAAAGGAATACTTTGGGCAAAGTAAGACAATCATTTATTTGCTAGACATTTCAATTTGCTCTTCCAGGGATTTTAATCATGGGACCTGAGCATTTCAGGACTTAACAAAAGTGGTTCTCAACAAGTGCAACACTGTTTCCAAGGACATACTGAAAATTCATGAGGACATTTTTAGTAACCATGGTGATGGGGGCAAAAATGCTACTGATAATTAGTGGAGAGAAGCCAGGAAGGCCCGTTGTTTTACAATCAGCAAGAATAGTCCTGCAAGATAGTCCGTCCTTCCTTCTTTCCTTCCTTCCTTCCTTCCTTCCTTCCTTCCTTCCTTCCTTCCTTCCTTCCTTCCTTCCTTCCTTCCTTCTTCCATTCTCCTGGAAGAAGTAGTACAGGAACCTTATAGTACTTCAAGTCCGCTAACCACCATCAAGCATTGCCTCCAACTCACAGGCTACTTTTGTTGTATGTTTCCAATCTCCCTATATTTCAAGTGCCTCTAAGCGTTAGTATTGTTTCACAGAGCCAATGTTCATTTAATCTACCTGTATATTTAGCATTTTCTTCACTGTCAGTTCTTTCCTACATCTCTAACCTTCTACGCGGGATCGATTTCCTTCTTCTTGAAGTACATCTGTTAAGATTTCTTTGGGGTCAGTCTTCTGTCACCGAAAGGTAGTAAACTCTTTCAGTGTTTGTCTGTCTGAAAATGTTTTGACTTTACCGTCATCGCTGATGGATATTTTCGCTGGGATGGTGGTTGTTTCAGACATTTCATTTCATTTTCCAGTGTCACCATGGAGAAGGCAGTTGTCCGTCTCACTGTGGCTTCTTTGTCTGTAACCTCTCTTATTCCTCTGGCTGCATTTATCTTTTTCTCTGTCTTTGATTTTGTTTAGTTTCAATCTAATGTGTCTTAATGAGGATTCCTTTTTATTTGTCCCTCTTAGAGTTCCTTGGGTCCTTTGTTGGAGTTCCTTGGGTCTTGAATCTGTAGTCAGATATCTTTCATACATTTTGAAAATTCTTGGTCGTGGTCCTAAAATATTGTCTCCACCGCTTTCTCTCTTTGCCTCCTGAAACTCCACTTAAGTGTATGTTAGACCTCACTCTACCTTCTATATCTCTGTACTCTCTTCTATGTTTTCCATCTTTCTGCCTCTCCATGCTCTATTCTGAATAGTTTTGTCTAAGCTACCTTCCAATTCACTATTTTCCCTTTCCCCACATCTAATTTTGTTGAATCATCAATTGTAATTATTGTAGTTTTTATTCTAGGATTTCGACTTTGTTCTTTTCAAATCTGCCACATTATATTTTATGGGTTCTAAATTCCTACCATTCCATGCTTGTCTTTTATTTATTTGAATATAATATTCCCAGTTATTTTAAAGTCTGTATCTGATCTTTCAACATTTAAAGTTTTGTGAATTTATTACTATTTTCTCTCTCTCTCTCTTTTTTTTTTTTTTTTTTTTTTTTTTTTTTTTTTTTTTTTTTTTTTGCTGGTCATCACTCTTGATGTCTTGTTTCCTTGTGTGCCTGGTTATTTATGTGCTGGTCATTGGTCATTGGTACTTGAAATTACCTGTGACATAATTTGAGGCTTTAGATTACATATCTTCCTCCAGAGGGAATTTTGTTGGCTTCCATAAGGCATACTTAGGAATACTGCAAGTGCTTTCTCTCACTTATTTCTCATAATATCCCCCACAAGGTAGGTGCTATTATAACCGATCACCTGGTAGATGAGAAAAAGAGGTTCCAAGTGTCATCTGCCCAGAACCAGACAAAGACTGGAGCTAGGACTGACACCCACAACTGTCAGAATCCAGAGCCCCAGCCTTTAATCAGGGGTCAGTGAACGTTTTCCATAAACGGCTAGGTAGTAAGAATCTTAGTCTTTGTGGGTCCCAAGGTCTCTGTCTCAACTACTCAACTCTGTCTTTGTAGTATGAAAGCAGCCATAGACTATACATAAATGAATGGGTATGACTTCACTCCAAGAAAACTTTATTTACAAAAACAAGCAGTAAGCTGGATATTGCCCATGGATACTGCTTTACACGCAGCTGGACAAACCTGTTTTTCTGGTGGATTTTCCTCTTCTCAGTGTAAGGAGAAGCTGGGGAAGCCCCTGCCACCGCAGTATGCCCTGGAGCTCCTGACGGTCTATGCTTGGGAAAGTGGAAACAATGACGCGTGTTTCAAAACAGCTCAGGGGTTTCAGACCGTCTTGAAATTGGTCCAGAACTACAAGCAGCTTTGCATCTACTGGACAAAGTATTATGGCTTTGAAAACCCCATTATTGCTCAATACCTGAGGAAGCAGCTCAGGAAACCCAGGTACTCTGTCCCCACCGGGCTCGGCACCCCACGTAGATGGACCCCTGGATACACCTGTGGTGCCTTGGAAACGAGGGAGTGGGAGGGCTTCACATTTATTGATCATCTCCTGTTACCAATCCTTGTGCTAAGCCCTTTACAACTGTCATCTGATTTAAACAACATTCAATCCTGTGGAAAGGCACCATGACAGCCCGTTTATAGATGAGTAAGGTTCTGAGAGGTAAGGAGCTTGTCCAAACCTTAATAGAAAATGAATGAAATCGCTGAAATTTGAACAAAAATAACAATAGCTACAGCAATAATAATAGTTACTCCCAGAGATTAAAAGCTTTTTGTAAGACTAACACATTCTAATATAATAGTAAAAATTATCATTATAACTGACACGTATTGACCCCTTATTATTTTCCAAGAACTGTGCCAATCATTCCACATGCCTTGTCTCGATCCTCATGCCTCATCCTTTGAGGTAGGCACACTCGACTCTTCCCATTTCACAGATGAGGAAACTGAGGCTTAGGGAGGTCAAATGACCTACCCAAGGGCACATCACTAATCATAGGCAGAGGTGGGATTCAAACTCAGATGTGTAATGCCCAGGTGCAAGGCTCTTTCTCCTGGGGCTCACTGCCCGCCATGGAGCAGGGCACACAGGGCACAGCCCAGGAATTTGTCCCACACTACCTGCCCAGAGTCCCACACTACCCCAGGCTGGTGTTTTGCTCTTTCAGGAGCATCGAGACTCCCCAGACACAGCCCAGCGCCTCACCTGTCCCTCTCTAAATGTTGCTCTTCAGGCCTGTGATTCTGGACCCGGCTGACCCCACGGGAAATCTTGGTGGTGGAGACTTACAGAGTTGGTCGCGACTGGCACAAGAGGCTGAAGTGTGGCTGAGTTACCCGTGTTTTAAGAATGGGGATGGCTCTCCAGTGGGCTCCTGGGACATAAAGGTGAGCCCTTCTGCTTTCTCCCTGCCATCCTCCCCACCCCCCACCCCCCACCCCCCCTCCCCCGCACCCAGCTTGGGGTATGCAGCTGAAGGCCATTCTTTCCAAAGAAATTGCCTCTTGCTGCAAGTCACTCGTATTCTTATAGTTTCGGGCAATGCTCCACATTTCACCCCATTCAGAGGATTCCTAGAATTTTTACATTCCTTGTCCAAAGTTCACTCATTAATTGGTGCTGCCATGGCTGGAGGTCACTTTTTTTAACAGCTCCAGTTGGCTTATTCCCCTAAGAATAATAATAAACAAAAGTGACCACTGAATATTTCTTTTGAGCTCAGGTTTGGCCCTAAGACCTTCAACACACATTATTTTATTAAATCCTCATGATACCCTATGAGATAGGTTTTTTTACTCCCATCTTACAGATGAGAAAAGGAGGCTCAGAGAGGTGAAGCCACCTACTCCAGGACATTCAGTGAGGCAGTGGTCATGCTGGCATTCAGACCTGGTGGACTCCGCTGCCAGTGCTCATGCCAATGTGTGAATATCTCGTCTTGCATCCCCCCCAACCCCCCACACACACCCGTTTATCATGTGATGAACGGGAGACTCAGAGCAGCGGAGTGACGTGAGCATGTGACACAGCTAAGTAGGTGCAGAAATTCCGGAACTGGGACCTTTCCACTCCCAGGGTAGGGTCTTTCTCATGCTGGGGGCGTTGATATCATAGTTGGGTTCCCCGGGAAGTGGACTATGAAATGGAGTGTAGTGTGCAGGATGTTTCGGGGAGACCCACTGCAACCAACACCTGTGGAACGAAAGAGAAAGAAGCAGGTGTGGGCACAGGGAGAAGTCCAGCTGGGACGCAGCCCAGGGATAGTGTCAGCCACCCCCCCCCAACCCCCTGGGGAGCCCTGGAGCACTAGTGGCCTTCGGAGTTGTCCTACAGTAGTCCCATGTGTCCAGGCCTTTGTGCCCGACACAGAGCAGTCACCGAATGTGGACAGCTGGGGAAGGGCCGACGGCTAGAGCCAGTCTGCCGATGGCCTCCCCGGCCGGGGGACCTGCTCATCTTTCCTCGAGGAGGGTCCAAGTTACGTGTCACAGAGTCCACACCACAGATGCTCACTGAGACCCAGTCCCAATGCGGGAGACCAGCTCTCCAGCGCGGTCATGTGCTTTACTCTTTCAGCCGGCTAACCTGTGACTGCTGGACAAATGAGTATGGACAGCGATCTGGACGCTTTCAGCCCTGCAACACACCTCACTACAACACGCCCCACTACAATACTACATCCTCTGAACGCCAGTGCATCTTAGAAGACAGAGCTCCAGAGCCATCTGGGCCAGCCCCCTCATTTCCAGGGACATCCCTTGATTCAGGGAGGGCAGAGGACTGCCCCAAGCAGCAATGAGTTGGTCAGACGTAGGACCAGAATCCAGGTCTCCTGACCCCGCACTTCCCATATTCTGAGCCTTCTCTCCTATCATAGATAGCCCTTCCACTTGATTTTCTTCTGTGTACCTAGAGGGAGGGTTTTAGTTCAGCTTATTATCACTAGCAATAAAAATAATAGCAAATACCACTCGTTGGGTGTTTATTAACTACAAGGCACATAGCCAAGAAGTGTGTCTGCACACTGTGTGTGTGTGTGTGTGTGTGTGTGCGCGCGCGTGTTCATAGATTCAACTAGAAGTATTTATTGAGCACCTGCTGTGTGCCAAGCATTGCTCTGGGCACTGGGAACACAATGAGCAAAGCAGACAGAAATCTGTGCCTCACGGAGCTGACATTTGTGGGGAGCATTTTAATATTGGACAGGTTAGGGTCCGGCCAGTTTTCAATCACATGTAACCCTGAGAGAAATATCTCTTGTTTTATTATTGTTTTGTTCATTTTTTGTCCACATCTCTATTTATCTGGGAAAAAATTTGTAGAACTATCTTGTCTAACAGTGGTCACAAGTCACACGTGGCTACTGAGCACTTGAAGTGTGTAGCTGGTCCAAAGTGAGATGCGCTGTGAGTGTGAAATACATCCTGGGTTCCACAGACTCGGTGCAAAAAAAAAAAAAAAAAACACCACATTCTTGACAACTGATAATTTTTATATTGCACGTTTGAATACATTCTAATTGCACAATCGTGCGCCAAAATGACAATCTTTTGAGACATTGCGTTAAATCGAAATGAATTCATCGGTTTCTCTTTACATTTTGATGTAGCTACTAGAGATGTAAAAAATCACATCTGTAGCTTGCCTTATATTTCTATTGGACTGCATTGCCCTAAAAAGTGGATCACTGGATTAAAAAGTAGACTATGCTGATCTACATTGTCACAGTGTCACTGTCCTTGGTGCTCTTTTGTCAGCTTTCACAGGATGCTTATACCCTGGGCCACAATCAGCCTGCCCTGGTCATCCCAGGGCCAGGTCCCAGACAACTCGGTAGCCCCGACACCCACTGTCACTATGCAAACTAGCTGATCCTAAGTCCATTGCCCTGCCTCGCCTTGCCTCTCCCACAGAAACCGTGATAAGGGTTCTTGCTCACATTTTCCCCTTGCTCCCTCTGTCTCACGAGCAATCCTGGAGCTTCCCCATGTGGCCCTGCATGCAGGCTGTGCCTCCTGTTTCTAGGGACCTGTGAGTGTACATTTTTTCCCTTTGTGACGATATTTGGTTATCATCTTTAACAGTTGCAAACTAAAGAAATCATTTTTATTTGATTGTTTTTTAAAGTTTACTCCCTCAGTCCCTCTCTCCAACTTATTAAAATCTGGGACCTGTCTCTCCATCCTTTTCCTGTCTCCCTGTGTGTTTTTATGAAAATGGGATTCTACTCCCTATCCAGTTTTGTTATCTGCATTTATCATAGATATCACTCCATGCTGAGAGGAAGGTTTTGGCATCCCATGTAATGGTTGCATTGCATTTTACTGCAGGGTAATCCACTTGTGTTGTCTTCTGAGAGGTTCATGATTATAAACAATGTTGCAGTCATCAGTAGATTAATCCAACTGGTAATTAGTTGCTTAATTGAAAAGCCACATAAATCATATGGTAGTTCCATTTTACTTTTTTGAGGAACTCCCACAGTTTTCCATAGCAGCTGTACCATTTTGCACTGGCTATTTTTATATTTTTGTGAAAAATATAATAGGTGTGAGGTGATAGCTCATGCTTTTGACTGCATTTCCCCTATAATTAGTGATGTTGAGCATCTTCTCATATACCTATTGGCTGTTTGTATGTCTTCTTTGGGGAAATGTCTATTTGAGTGATTGGCCAATTTTTTAATGGGATTATAAGCTATTTTTATTTTTTGGTTTGTTTTGCTTTTGAATTATAGGAGCTCTTTATTATTTTGGAAATTAACCCCTGATCAGATTTCTGGTTTGCAAAGATTTTCCCCCTTTCCCTAGGTTGCCTTTTCACTCTTGATTATTTTGTGTTCTGTGCAGAAGCTTTTTAGTTTGATGCAGTTTCACTTGTCTGTTTTTGCTTGTGCTGCCCGTGCTTTGCATATAGTCAAATGATCTTCAGCAAGGTTGCCAAGAATACACAATGGCGAAAGGATATCTCTTCAACAAACGGTGTTAGGAAAATCGGATAGTCACATGGAAAGGAATGAATTTGGACCACACACAAAAATCAACACAAAATGGGTTAAAGACTTAAGTAGAAGACCTGAAACTGTTCAACTCCTAGAAGAAAACATAGGGGGAAATCTTTATGACATTGGATTTGGCAATGATTTCATGGATACGACACCAAAACACAGGCAACCAAAGATATTTGTTTTTATATGGTGTGAGGTAGGAGTTCAGTTCTAGTTCTTTTAGGCCCAGTTATCCAAATAGCATTCGTTGAAGGAATCAATTTCCACACTGCTCTGCAAGGCCGCCTCTGACATCTACCCAGAGCTCATACATGTGTGAGTCTGTTTCTGGGCTCTTCTGTTTCATTGGTCTATTTTTGTATTCTTGAGTTAATACTACCTTGTCTTAATTACTATAACCTTAAAATAATTCTTAGTATCCTGTAGAAAACTCTGTCCTCTTTTTATTAAAGTCCATGGCTTTTCATGTCCCTTCCTATTTCTATGTTAATTTTAGACTCAGTTTGTAGAGTTTCACCCAAAATATGGGGAGGCATTTGATTGAAATTACATAAATTAGTTTAGAAAGAATGACATCTATATAATATTGAGAATTCCCATCCATGGACTTGGAGTTTTTCTCCATTAATTTAAGCCTTTTTTAATGATTCTGTAACGAAGTTTTACAATTTTGTCCTGAATAGGTCTTTCATGTCTTTTGTCATATTATTCCTAGATATTTGTTTCTATGTTATTATACTTAGTATATTTTCTTTAATTTCATTTTGTAATGGTTGGTTCCTGGAAGACCTAAATGTTTTCAGTAAGTATATTTGATTATAGCATTCTGAGTGATCTTTATACTTTTCTGACTTTATTAATTTTTTTGCAGTAAACTTGTATTCCTTATAGGACTACAAGAAATAATAAGCTTGTATACTTTACATGACAAGAAATAATTAAACAATTTTTCTTGCAAAAAAATTTTTCCCATAAGTATTTCTCTGAGCTAAGCTCTCATAGTTGATGCAAAGCCAACAGGCCTAGGTTAAAGAAAAACCTGAGATACTGGTATTTGTAGCTGCTGGTTTAAGGACAAAATCATGAGATTTGAAAACAGAGGAGCAAGTGTGTAAGGGATGATGAAAAATTATCTTGTCAAAATTGAAGCACTAGAGGCATAAATTTCTGAGTCACCAGAGATAAGTCTACTTTCTGAGCAACTTCCCCTTGAGGAAATGAAACTGAGAAAATCCAATGTTTAGTCAATAGAGAGGTGAGGGGTGGAGTTCAGAGGTGACGGTAAAGTTCACAGAGGTGATTAGGACTCAGCTGAAAGGCTTTTAAAAACAGAACGCATGTAATATGAGATTGCAAGTCTGGGATTTATAGGGGAACTCCAGTGTACTCAACTTCATGTTGAGGTCCTCCCACCTCACCCGGGTGTGGATTTTAATGTACTTTAATGAAGCCCTGGGTGAGCGTTCCCGGATAACCCCTCTTCCCCTTCCTCCTCACACAAACCCCTCCCTGCACACCCTTTGCCTTCATCTGAGAGAGGCCACGGCCCCTCCCTGGAGCTCCTCAGAGCCCTTACCACCCTGCATCGGTACCCACTTCCTCCTGTGTCTGATGCTGTCATTTCCTCCTCCACCCAATCCCATATCTCATTCAGGGGTCCCATAGTCTTGGGTTCACCAAAGCAGCTCTACTTAGGATCCAGCAGCATTGTTACATTTTTCATCTCTTTCCTGTTATTTCTAGAGGTCGAGGTTGGGCTTGTGCATATGATCAGTCCACCATCTTGATCCAAGTTTGACCCTTCTGCTTTCTACTCTCTAGAAATTCTTCAAATGTTCTGGTCCTTTCATGGTATTCTTTCTCAGTTTCCAACCTGTTGAACTGCATGATGCTCATATTTTTATTTATTATTATTTATTATAATCATTTATGCCTATGGCACCTGGTCTGCCTAGGTGGTCTCCCATCCAAGTACTAACCAGGCCCAGCCCCGCTTAGCTTCTGAGATCAGACATCGGGCTTGTTCAGGGTGGCATAGCCGTAGACCATGGACCGTGGCTCCACTGGGACGTGAACTCAGGACCTTCTGCGTATAAAGCTAACCTCTACACTATGGAACCATGTCCACATGACACTTTTAATATATTTTTTGCTGTCGTTTTGGTAGGACCCTGAGTGTGCCTTCAGTCCACCATCTCGAATGGAATTAGATTCCTAAGTGGCCTGTGCATCAGGAAGATGACTAATTAATGAGTGAGCTTGCAAATCATGGCTTTGTGGCTGAAGGCCCCTGGCTCACGTCCCCTCCACAATGTCTAACCTACCACATAGTCTTCCTCCTATACTAAAACGCCCCCCAGGGACGTGGCACTCGCTACCCAAAATATCGGCTGTGTGCCTACACACCGACAGTCTACCATCTCTCCCTCTGACCTCTGAAATTTACCCTTTGCTGCCATCTACTTTCGGTTAAGGTAGACTTCAGGAAGCTCTTGTTAAGATTGTTACCTGAGATTTATTCAGAGGCAGAGTGAATTCTGGATCCTTGAGCGATGGGGCAGAGGGCTAATGAGTTTCTGAGTGAACGAGGAAGGACAGTGGAATGGGCCAGTGCTAAGACCGGGCTCAGGTGTACAGATTCTGGCCACCTGGGTAGAGGAGCAACAGGGAAGCAGCTGCAAAGAGACAGGGCAGGTTGCGAAGACAGAAACAGCAATGGACTACCATGAAGATTCAAGTGTCCACTCTGCAGCTTACCAGGCTGCCTTGTTTTGTGCCAGTCCCCAAAAGATTTAACTCTTATCGCTTTCTCACGTTTTAATAATTGCGTGAGAGGTGTCATTTTAAACTGATTTGTCTAAAATGGTAATTGCGTGAGAGGTGTCATTTTAAACTGATTTGTCTTTCTCATTTCTCCTCTTTAAAAAAAAAAAAAAACCTTAATTCTTACACTCTAGAATGATGTGTGCGAAGTTTTAAAAAAATGGAATTTTTATTGCATTAGACGATTAAACTAATGTAGGGAGGAGGCAAGAGAATTACAATGTTACATCAGGCTACATTCAGAGACTGCACTATACTGATCAGCCCTGCAGCCAGGCCAGGAAGACACCTGCAGAACAAGAGGAAGATTTCTGCTGGGATTGCTGAGAACCCATTTGCCACAGGGTGAAGGAGAAATAGGAAAACAGTCTTTAACTGGCTGCTCTAAGCAAATAAAATCGTCCATTCCCAATGGCTAAAACCACCGGGAACCTAGAGATTAAAAGCTGGGAGCTGCCAGCAGGCCTTCTGCTCTACATATTCTTACCTTTTCCCACTACAGACTCTTCCCCTTCCTCACTGTCCGTCCATATCAAAGGAAATGGGAACTAAAGAATGATACAGACTGAATTCTCCAAACACTGGCCCCGCCCCCTCATTACCTCCCCGCCCACTCGCTGCCTTTCCCTGTCTCTCACCGTCTTGCTCACTGTCCTCGGCTCTCTTAGTCCCTCTCACTGTGCCTCTGAGACGAGACCACTTTGCAGTGTGATCCCTTTTCTAATAAACTTTCCCGATGACTCTAACTTTGGCGTGTGTGTTGAATTCTTTCTACACGCTCCACCAGAGGACCCTCTTTTCCTCTCCCTATGGGGCTTGGTCTCCCCTCCTCTCTGGGGAAATGTGCATCAAAACTGTTTAGGAAGAGTTGGCTCCCGTGAGAATAAAGTGTAGCGGTCAGAGCTTCCCTGGGTTGCATCCAGACTGGCAGCTTTCCAACCCACCGTGCCCTCGGACAAATGCCTAGATCCTCTGTTCCGTGACTTCACCTGTTGAGTGGCTGTGATGGTAACAGCTCCTTCATCACGGTTGCTGGGAGGAATAAGTGAGAGGACAATGGAAAGCGGTAGAGCAGGAGCATTCCGCAGTTGTTACTTACTTTCCCTTAAGTAATGCTCTGGTTACATTTCTCCGCGCCAGCGCAGTGGTCTGTGGTCTTGCCGTGGTAAAGGCGTTTTGTTGGGTTGTGTGAGCTCATGGCACTGGCAGGGTCCCTGGGGGGAGGTAGACCCGCAGGTGGGAGAGGGGAGGCCAAGGAGAGGGCGCCGCGACTGGGAAGGGAGCCGGAAGTGGGAGAGAGGGCCCAGAACCTCTGAAAAGAATCGAAACTGAAAGCGGGCAGGAAGGAAACCCTCCAGATGAGCGGAAGAGGTGGGGAGCCCGAGAAGGCGGGTCATAGGACCCACGCCCCACTGCAGGACCTAGGAGCTGATGCTGCCGGCACCTGGGGGTGGGGGTGGACCGCGCAAACCGTGGGGCGCACACCCAGAGGCAGGAGAGCGCACGGGAGCCCGCGGCGCGCACCAAGAACCCCTGGGCCCTGTCGCCCCCGCACCGGGCCATGGATGTGTACGGCACCCCCGCGGACTCACTGGACACCCTGGTGGCCGGCAGCCTGCAGCCGCCCGCAGAGTTCATGGGGCTCGCCCGGCGCGCCCTGGGCGACCTGGGAGCTGTCCTGAGAGAGCGCAGGGGCCTCCCCGACGCTGCTGCCCAGCGGTGGCGGGTCCTCAAAGTCTCCAAGGTGAGCTCCGGGGGGAGGGGAGGCCGCAGGGCCATCCTCATTGCGGTGGGCCAAGTCTTTTCATTCATTGCTTTAACAGTTACTAAGCTCCAGGGCCGTGCAAAATGCCCTGAAAATATACTATGCTCCCAGCAGGTCTACTGTTAACTCCTACGCGACAGGTAGGGAAACTGAGGCACAGAAAGCCAAAGTAACAGTGTTTAAGCGCGTAAAAAGTCCAGTCAGGATTCAAAGCCGGATAGGATCATTCCTGCATCTGTGCTGACCGTCATTTCTCATTCATTCATTCATTCACTCACCCCCTCACTCCTTCAGTCAGACTACGGGTGGCACTATGCCTGCCAAGAAGGGTGCAGCAATAATAACCTTCTATAATAACCATAATGGCCCAATTTATTGAGAAGTTACCAAATAACAATGAACATTATCTCATTAGATGAATCTGACCTCACTTTATCCTCACATTCAGCGAGGTAGAATTTATTGTCCCTGTTTAATGGCCACTGCCCGGGCCACTTTTTGGCCTGGTGACATTTCATCATGCTGCCACTGTGACCTCAGGTTGCCCACAGACTTGGGGAGGAGACAGGCGTCAGCTCCTGTATCTTCAGGGTAAACTCAGGAGTGCTGGGGCGCATCAAGCTAGCAGTTTCCGGGGGCTGACTCAGCCTGGGAGGTGGGAAAGGAGGAGAGATTTGAGGCCTAGGAGATGTGGGGGGCAGATTTCTGCCTTTGAGATGGACAAGAGGATTTCTTCAGGACCAGGGTGGAAGGATCTCTAAACCTCTGGCATCCTTGGCTTCCTGGAAAACCCTGGAATAGCGCTCGTGGTTGCATTTCGCTTGGGGCTTTCCAATCACCGGAGGATCTGAGGGAGGCAGTGGTGAAGTGGGGACGGCTAGGGGCTTCATTTCCAGTCTGAGGAATGGCCAGCCGATCCCACAGCTGGAGTGAGGTGCACAAGATGAACCAGAAAGCGAAGAAGGGGTCAAAGTGGGCCCCCCCAGGGCCAACATGAAGGGGCTCCCCAGCCCTCCTTCGTGATCACCAAAAATGTCTCCAGACGTTGCCAAGTGTCCCCTGGGTGGCACAGTCGCTCATCACGGGGAATCGTCATTTTGGAGCTGCCCATGAAACTGTATGGGTGAAATGACACGTTGGCTGGAATTTCTTTCAAAATCACATAAAGAGGGGAAAAGGGGGGTTGAATAAATGGGGCAAATGGGGCAAAAGACTTCTTTAAAATCCTCTCTTCTGTGGAGGTTTGGAAACCTTTCATAATACAAACTGTTTTTCAGTGAATTAATTTGTGAAAAAAAAAAATGTGGTTTTGGAGCTTGACTTCCTGAGTTCAAATCGAAGTGCTGCCTCTTCTGACTCAGGTGTCATGAGCAAATAGCAACCCTTCCCCGCACCCCCCCACCCCTCCCAACACACACACACACACACACACACACACACACACACA
>CM053510.1:102149457-102228451 GCA_028627145.1 Eidolon dupreanum | reverse complement strand
CTGGGAAATGCTGCTGTGTTCATTGAGAATTGCTCACTTAGAGTGTTTCAAACATCCACAGGGCCGCTCAGCTCCAGCACCAAACCTGAGCCCCAGGTCTACTCGACCCTTTTGGTTAGCGGCTGTCAGGAGGGCGAGCACGCCGCCTGCTTCACAGAGCTGCGGAGGAACTTCGTGAACACTCGTCCACACAAGCTGAAGAATCTGATCCTGCTGGTGAAGCACTGGTACCACCAGGTGAGGCCTCCCGGACCCTCTTGCTCCTCCCAGGAAGTCGCTGTCATGGCAACTGCCTGGCCAATCAGCTCCTCCCCTACACAGACAGCTCCCCTCCTTCACTTTTTGTTAGTCATCCCAAGCGGAAGGACCACCTCCTCCATCCTTCATTTCCTGCCCAGATGTGGAAGCCCTTGGCTGAGAAGCTTTTCTGAATCCAATCCGGAGATCCTTATCTCTCATGGCTGAGGTTCGCCGTCCTTCTCTCGCCATCTGTTTTCCCCGCTCCTCACACGGCTGATGCTATCCCTGTTCTTTCTCACTTCCGAGCCTTTGCTTACGCTGTTCCCCCATCGCCTTCTTCTTTGCAAGTTGTGCTAAATCCTGAGCATCCATCAGAGCTCCCTCGGTAAACACTTCTCTGAAGGCTAGCTCACAGTTATGCAGCCATTTATTCCACACACATTTACTGAGCGCCCACCATTGCCAACTGTTGTGAGGAAAGACTCTAGGTAGAGACCAAGTCTGAGCTTCTTAGTCTCACTGTGTAACCTTGCACAAGCCACTACCCTACCATGGACCTCAGTTTTCCCACCTGTAAAATGAGAAAGGTGAGCCAGGCCATCATCCCCAAGATTCTATTTCTCTGGTTTTGTTTTTTATATTCCCCTCCTTCTCCAAGTGCTTAGGACCATGCTCAGCACACAGGAGGTGCTCACATCCACTGATTCTTTGGCCTTGGGTGACCTAGGTTGCAGCTCAGAACAAAGGAGAGCAGTCGGGCTGTGCCTCCCTGCCCCCAGCCTATGCCCTGGAGCTCCTGACCATCTTCGCCTGGGAGCAGGGCTGTGGGACGGAGAGTTTCAACATGGCTAAAGGCCTAAGGACCGTCCTGAGCCTTGTCCAAAAGCACCAACAGCTCTGTGTCTTCTGGACAGTCAACTATAGCTTGGAGGACCCAGGTCTCAGAACACACCTGCTTGGCCAGCTTCGCAAACCCAGGTGCACACCCACTACCTCATTTCCCGACCTGCGTCATCTTTCTCTCCCACTGTCATCTTGGAGCCACTGTACCCAGGAGGGGTCCGTGGTGGGGTGGAGGTGCCCCCCGAAGGGCCACTCAGTAGCTTCCAGACCAGGCAACCAGGCAGGGACACTTCTGTGCTGGGCAAGATTGGGCCCACCCAAAGGTCCTGACGTCCTTCTCCCTCTCCCCAGCACCCAGGCCCCCTCACGGTCTCACCCCTCCCCCGGTTCCTTCCCTGTTTCCCACCTTCCCCACCTGCCCGTCCACCCGCTCTGCCCCTCCCCAGGCCCCTAATCCTGGATCCTGCCGACCCCACCTGGAACGTGGGCCGTGGCAGCTGGGAGCTACTGGCCCAGAACGCTGCGGCCTTGGAGACTCAGGCCTGCTTGATGAGTAGAGAAGGGACGCCTGTGGAGCCGTGGGACGTGATGGTAAGACGTGGGTCCCAGAGGTGACAGACGCTGTGGGTGCCTTGTCCCAGATCCCCTTTCCCCGCCCGTGTGCATGTCCCCAGATGCTGGAACTGTTGGATGCTGATGGCTTACAGCCAAGACACAGGGTGTTTCATCTCAGCCAGTGCCTGGGTGACATGCGCACAGAGGCCCACCTTCGTTTCAAGGCAGGACCAATAGGAAGAGGAGATTCACGCTCCAGAGCTCCCTGTGGGATTGGAGGGGGGACGGTGGGGGGGGCGGAGCTTCTTCCGGCTGAGACTTCCCCGCCCTCTCCTGCTTCCCTCACTCCCTTTCTCCTGCAAGGGCTACCCTGGTTAATCACGTGCAAAGACTCCCCATCACGGGCTCTGCTTCTGGGAAACCCCACTTACGATGATAGCCATTTGCAGATCCCCAAAGGATATGATTTGATCGCATTTGCGATTTGGCAGCAGGAGCTCCTAAACCAGCACTTAACACTCAAGACAATCCAGTGAGGCATGGACCACGTTCTTGCCCCTATTTAAAGATGGGGAAACTGAGGTTGTATGCGGCCGGTAGAACCAGAACTTGAACCTTGGTCCCTTTGGTGCTGGGACCTGCCAAGCAGTTGAGGAGAAAAAGGAGATATTGGAGATAGTGGGAGCCTCATCCTCATAGGGTATCAGGGGGCAGGGCCTGGGCGTTATAGGGAACCCTGTCTCACTTGGTCCTGCCTGGGTTCTCTCTGCAGCCCGCTCTCCTCTATCAGACCCCCGCGGAGGACCTCGACAAGTTCATCAGTGCATTCCTCCAGCCCAACGGCCAGTTCCTGAGCCAGGTGAATAAGGCCGTTGATGCCATCTGCTCATTCCTGAGGGAAAACTGCTTCCGGAATTCCCCCATCAAAGTGCTCAAGGTAGTCAAGGTGAGTCCCCAGAGAGCTGTGGGAAAAGAGGGTCCTGCAGGCTGGTGATCTCTCCCGGGCTTAGGCCAAGCCCGACCAGCACAAGGCCAAGCACAGAGGAGAAAGCAGGACATGGTCATGGCTGGATGGCCGAGGGAGGGTCCAGACGTGCCTGACAAGCTTCTTGTGGTGGCTCGTGACGGCCAAAAGAAGCACCAACAAGAATGTGTTGGCTGATGAAAATGGAACACCCTAGAATAGATCTGCCTTGAGGCACAGCGAGATCCAGGCGCCTACCCAGGGTCTTCAGGACTCAGCTCTTCTTCTTAGCTCTTGGCTCTGTCTTCTGTCTTGGACAGGCCCTGTCCATATATCATGGGCCTTGGCATCTCTGAAAGGGGAATTCTCTTTCCTCAGAATTCAAAGAAATCTTAGCATCGAGTTTCATTGGCCTGGCTAGATATTCCTTACCCCATCACTAAGGCTAAGGAGGCGTGATGTGCTGACTGGCCAAGCCTGGGTCATGTTGTGAGTCAGCCCCCCCATGACTGAGTGTGGGGAAGGGGTGATTCCCTCTAAAAAACCCAGGCTGATTCCGGAAGGTAGAAAGGATAGTGGGACTACACTAAAAATCACGTTATCCGCCGTGCCAGATACAACCTCAGCTCACAACTAGAGTCACAGGGAGAAACAGAGGAACAGGTTAGCTCTGGAAAGAGTGTCCGCACTGAGTCAGCCAGTGACAAGTCCCAGGCCTGGTGACTTGCTGTGTGACCCCAGGCAAATGCTTCCCTTCTCTGATCCTTGCCTTTGTCATCCAGGACGCTTGAGGACGGTAGCCTGACTCACTAGTTCTTAACTGTGGTTTCATGTAGAATCACAGGGAGGCTTTTAAAAAACATATGCTGATGTCCAAGCTCCCTCCCAGGAAAATTAAATCACAGTCTCAAGGGGCATAGGAAGCAGGCATCAGCCATTTTTAAAAGCTCTCCTGATGCAGATAGGCTTGAGAGAACCCATTGCAGGCCAAAAACAAGCAAACGAAAACAAAAACAAAACAACTCTGAGCTCCCAAACGTGATGGGAAGAGAAATTTTGCATTTGTTGAAGGATCTAAACTTATGTTTTGCACATTTCTTTTTCTCACAATTACTCCATGTATTAACCCCATATTAAAGATGTAAGACATAGAGGTTGGGTGACTTGACCAAGGTCACATAGCAGATCTTCACTCAGAGTCCAGAGCCCATAGGCTCCAGCAGGAGCACGTCAAGCAGGGCTCGAGCCACCTGCCATGTCCTTCCCAGGGCGGCTCTTCAGCCAAAGGCACAGCTCTGCAAGGCCGCTCGGACGCCGACCTCGTGGTCTTCCTCAGCTGCTTCAGCCGGTTCTCCGAGCAAGGGAACATGCGGGCCGAAATCATCTCCGAGATCCGAGCCCAGTTGGAGGCCTGTCAGCGGGAGCAGCCGTTCGAAGTGAAGTTCGAGATCTCCAAGTGGGAGAATCCCCGCGTGCTGAGCTTCTCGCTGACGTCCCAGACGATGCTGGGCCAGAGTGTGGACTTCGACGTGCTGCCAGCCTTCGACGCCCTAGGTGAGGTGCCCAGGCTTCGTCCTGAGAAGGAAGGGGAGAAGCAGAGGTGGGACAGCCAGGAATAGTTGTCGAGGTCGTGCAGAATGCACAGCCAACCGACACCTGTTCACATCGTAGGCATTATAGACGTGCTTGTTTATCACAGCTTCCCTGCAAAAATGTCTGAAGAAAATTAGAATTGTTCTAATTCGCACCAAGGTGCGACATGGCCGACCGTGGCTCTGAGCCGGCTTCTCGGCCCGGCCATTCCACCAACATACTGGATGACCTTGAACAAGGGACTCCTCTGCCTTGAGTCCCAGTGTCTCTACCTGACAATGAGGACATCAAAGTGTCTCAGTGCATCCCCTGCTTTGAGTGCTACCTTCCACTCCTGCTGCAGACCCATTCGATCGATCCGGTCAATAAGTGCACCTACTATGTGCCCAGCAGTCTTCCAGGTAGTGAGGATAAATCCCTGAACAAAACAGACACAAATCTCTTTGTGTCTGCTCCGTTCTGAGTTCGGGCAGCGGAGTTTGCCAAAGAACGAAATCCCCCGCATCTCCATGTGTTTGGTGCCTGTGTTTCGCACGACGAGCAGCGTGGGAGGGATTAATCCAGAAGTTTATCTGACCTCTTTCGGTTCTTCCGTTCAGAGAGTGAGAGTTTGGGGACCAAGGAATGTCTTTAAGTGCCCTGGGACCAGAGTGATGTCAACTCTTAGCACATGCAGGTCTGTCACTTGCAGGAGGGTCTCCCTTTGTACAGAGAGATGATGAGCAGGTGTCACCTGAGCTCCCAGCTGAGACTTTCTCCATGACAGATAAACGTGTAGGTTGAAAGGAGGCAGAAAAGGGAGGAAGAGGCTCATCAGGGATCCCACACTGGGTCACGCCATGTTTGCATTCCCCCTAAAAACACCCCGTGTCCTCCCAGGGGGGTCCCAGACCATGCGTAGGGAAACATCCAAGTAGGAGATCTCAGAAGTCCTTTAGTTGGCCGCACCGCGGCTCTGGGAAGTGACGTGACTGTCACCTGCCCCCATCTCCAGGCCAGCTGGTCGGCAACTCGCGGCCCCACCCTCAGGTCTACGTGGACCTCGTGCACAGCTACAGCCACGCGGGCGAGTACTCGCCCTGCTTCACGGAGCTGCAGCGCAACTTCATCGTGTCTCGCCCCACCAAGCTGAAGAGTCTGATCCGACTGGTGAAGCACTGGTACCGGCAGGTCCGGCAGCGGTTCGGGCCCCCCCCCCCCGCAGGCACCCGGGGTTCTGCCTCTGGAGGGCGCTTCTGGGAGGAGGCGGGGCCAGCCCAGGCTGGGACCCTGGGTGGGGGGAGCAGAAAGGGGGATGTATCCGAGCCAAGGGGCTTTATTTTCTTATCGGTAAAGTTGGGCTGACATCATGATGTCACAGGACTAGATGGGATCATGCAAGGCGAGGCATCTGGCACTGTAAGGGCTCGGTAAAAGTTTGGGGGTGGGTTTGCGGGCTCCAGAAGGGCTCCCCCTTCCCACAGCTCTTCATTGCCAGTGGGGACCCACACATTATCTTCCTCCTCATTCCCCAGTGCAACAAGATGCCCAAGGGGAAAGGCTCCCTGCCACCCCAGCACGGGCTGGAGCTCCTGACCGTGTACGCCTGGGAGCAGGGCAGGCAGGGCACCCAGTTCGACATGGCTGAGGGCTTCCGCACTGTCCTGGAGCTGGTCACCCAGTACCACCAGCTCTGCATCTACTGGACTGTCAACTACGACTACGAGAATGAAACCGTCGCAGACTTCCTGAAGCTGCAGCTTCGGAAGCCCAGGTTCAGGCCCGCCCCCCAAAGTCCCAGAGTCTCAAGCCCAGGGTGGCTCGCTCTTCACCCCCCTCCCCCAGCTCCTGAGGGCACAGAGCAGAGACAGGAAAATCCGCTTTCTAGGACTTTCTAGAATTTTCTAGAAAATTCTCCTCTCTAGAAGTGATATCCTTCACCCCTGAGGGACAGGCAGCGCATTTCCTGCTCACCTGGGAAAAAGGTTACCAGATGAAATGCCGGACTCTAAGTTAAATTTGAATTTCAGATAAACGATGGGTAACTTCTTCTGTATAAGTATGTCCCATGCAGTAGCCGGGATATACTTATTTTTAAAAAAACAACCTTATTCATTGTTTATCCTCAACTCACGTTTAACTGGGCATCCTTCATTGCTTTTGTTAAATCTGGGGACGCTATCTGTGAACCCGCCCGGTGACACAAGCCTATCTCTCACTCCTCGGGCTTTCCTGCCCACCTCTGAAATGCTGCAGAGATAACAGAGATCCGTTCACAAATTCGTGATCCATCCCCGGTCTGTGGGTAGTGGCTCCTTAAAGAGATAGGGTGACAAGGCCTCCGAGGCTGTGAATTGGCTCAGCTGAAGACTGTGGCCTCATCCGTTAGGGCGGTCTACCAGGAAGGCAAGAAGGGAGAGTGGTGGAACCACCCCTACGATCGATGAACGATGCCTGCTGTACATGGCAGACGGACCAGTGTGATTGATTAGTAATGTCTGCCAGGATGCGGCCTGCGGAAAGGGGTCCAGATGTGGTTTATTTCCTCTCCCGCCCTCCAGGGTGTGCCTAGAACACGGAAGAGCCTCTAGGCCCTGCCCCTGCCTCATGTAGAATTTAGGGTGGTGGGGAGGAGAATAGTCCAGCTGACCCCACAGGTGGACACCCACAGGTTGCCAAGAATAAGGCTAACCCCGGATGGGAATTGCAGGCCCATCATCCTGGATCCGGCTGACCCGACAGGCAACCTGGGCCACAATGCCCGCTGGGACCTGCTGGCCCGGGAAGCAGCAACCTGCATCTCCGCCCTCTGCTGCATAAGCAGGGATGGCAGCCCCGTCCGGCCATGGCCCGTGAAGGTGAGAGCCCTATGGTGCAGAGGGAGCTCCCTTCGTTGGGGGGCGATGTAGTCAGGGGAAGGGCGTGACCCAGTGGGGGCCCGGATATGCCCCTGTGCCTCCCTGTCCTGTCTGTCCCTGTGGTCTTAGCTTCTCCAGAAAAGTTAGGGGTAACATCTCTCCCCAGGCTGCTGTGTGAAGCCCGGAAAAATCAGTGGTCGCCAGATGGATGGATGGAAAACCAGCCTTCAGCATGGGGAGACTCAGGGGCACCTGCCAGGGTGTGTGTGTGTGTGTGTGTGTGTGTGTGTGTGTGTGTGAGAGAGAGAGAGAGAGAGAGAGAGAGAGAGAGAGAGAGAGAGAGAATGAGAGAGAATGAATGAGAATTAAGAGATTGAGATTCAGTGAATCCACTCTCCTCAGTCCAGCCTCCCAACTGACATTCCTGCCTCCCGGCTCTGCCCTCTCCTCCAGGCAGCCCCCTCTGCTTACCCAGCCCCACTGAGCTTCGTTGAATCCCCCCGTATCAGACTGCCCATTCCGCACACTCCCCTGCCCCCTGCTGCCTACACACTAGAGTCCAGATGCCATGTGTTGGCACCAGCCTGGGGTATCAGCTTCTCTATCACCCTTATAACTCTCTATTCTTAATTGCATCTTGCACTGACCCTGCTCCCGCCAAGAATGTCCTCCTCCCCCCTGATTTCTGTCTGCCTGTCCACACAAGCTCACATCCTTCTTCCTGAAAACCCTCCATGACCTCCCAGTGGCTTCTCCTTCTTCCCCAATCCAAGAACTTTTCACCTTGGCAAAATTTTCATCTCCTTTATCAGCCACACTCACTTGGTTATGGCTGCCCAGAGCTCTAGGTTTTGAAGGATTCTGAAGAATGGATAGCTGGAAAGAGTGACCTGATCAATTAGTGATGTCTGTCATGGATGCAGCATAGGAAAGCAGGCATAAGTGCCACGATTGATTAGCAATGTCTGGCCCGGATGCAGGAAGAAGGTGCTCACAAAACTACAGTATATGTCTAGACTATCAGGAAGTCCGCCAGCAGGAGAGCACGCCCGGATCGGTTAGCTTTGTCTGCCACACACACGGACAGAGGGAGTGGGGACACGTGTGCCATGTGGTCCCTCTCCTTGGACACGTCATTGGATACCTTTTCATCGGAGGCTTCCTTTTGTTCGCCCTTCCTGTTTCACTCATCTTCCCAGTGTACACATCTCGATGCCAGGCCCTCCTCGCCTCCTCGGATATTTACTGAGCTCCTGTCTTTTCTCCTGCCGGCATACCCGCTGGACCGCCCCCAGCGGGATCCTCCATCCTGACAGCCTGAACGTGAGCCGTTGCCCACACAACCGTGCTCAGCCTGTTTCCCTCCGCCCTCTGGAGCGAATCCACCGGGCCCATGCAGGAGGGACTCCTGACTCCATTCCAGCAACACCGTCCCTCCTCGTCACAGCTCAGCACAGAACACAGAGAGTGCTCCAGGAATCGGAAGCAGAAAGGGATCCCGTCTAAACCCCTGAATGGGGTGGAGGAAGTCGTGGTCACCACTGGACTATTGGTTTCGAGATTAGACCACCATAGCTAAATCAGAAGTCGAGCTGCTGCTGCTGCTGCTGCTGCTACTGCTACCTGCTGCCACCGAAGTCCCTGCAGCCGTCCCCAGCCTCACGCCCCCCGAAGCTGGGGTCCAGACCTGGGAATGTGGACTCCAGCAGCCGCAGACATATCTCAGGAATTGACAGCCACCAGCACTGCGCCAAGGTGGCTTCTGCCTCTCTCCTTGAGCACAATCTAAATTAGAGCCGGCACTGGGGAACAGCGTTTGATCGATCTGTGCTTCTGACAGCCCTGTGAGACACCTTGAGGTGGCCGCTCCTATGCAAACACTCTCCTGCCCCCCCGCCTCCCCTCACACACACCCCACGCTGGAAGGCATTGGATGGACAGACCGCTGCCTGGGTTCTAACGCTTCTGTTTCCTCTTTCCCCTCCCACCAGTTCAACCTTGTCCCTCCCAGCAACTCCCCTCCCACTCCCCTAGGGAACTGAAGATGGTTCTGGCCAGAGAACTGAGACCTCCATGAGTGGAGGGAAGAGCAGCCTGTGTCTCTTCCCTCCATTCCCCCTCCCCCCACCCAGGGGGGCCGGGGGTCCCTGCCAAGCACCTGGAAGGGGAGAGCCCTCAGCAGGCAGGCCCAGGGTCCCACGGCAGGGAAAGGGGGGTGCAGCCTGCTCTGCTCCTGCCCATCCCCACCCCATCTTGTCCTCCCCCCTCACATCTGTCCCCCACTGGAGACAAAGATTTTTTTTTTTTCCTCATGTATAACCTCAGACTTGGGCCCACCATTCTGTCTCTCCCATTAACTCAAGTGACCTGTGTGAGAGACGGAGACCTCATAAGAATAGTGGGTCAAGGACTTGTACTTTTTATTACATAAAAACATCTTTAAAAAAAAATAAAATTATAAACTGAAAAACAAAAGTATATGTACTAAAATAAATTACAGCCAGAACTCGGGGGAGTCTGAGAAGCGAGCGTTTCAGCTCCCAGCCCCGTGGCACGTGGAGGAATGGGTGCCCAGGGCCGAGGGACAGTGTCTGGGACAGCATCCCCGGCAGAGATGCTGTGACCTCCGCTGGGTGGGTGAGGACGTGGTCCATGCCGGAGGGGAGGACCGGAAGCCAGCAGCTCTGTGGTCAGGGGATATGTGTGGAAGTATGTCAGAGGAAAAAGGTGTGGATGATTATGATGCTTCAGTAACCCACTCGGATGGGGGATGTTGCCAGCGGGGGAGGCTTGCGGTGTGGGGACAGGGGACACACAGGAAACCTCTGGGCCTACTGCCCACTTTAGCTGTGAACCTGAAACTGCTCTAAAAAAAAAAAATCGATTTTTTTTTTTTTTTGTAAACGTGAAGGGGCATAGTATCTGTAACATGCACTCAAATGGCTCAGTAATCATAATACTGATAACATGTACATATGGAGTGAGGGACATATCCTGGGTGAGGATATGGGGGAGTCCGGGAGTCCTTTGTACTCATCTTGCGAATTGTCTCAGTGTTTCAAATTCTTTCAAAACCAAACATTTTGAAAACAATAATAAATAAAGCGCAGACTTTGGAATCGGGTAGTGTGGAATTAGCACCGAGCAAGACAACTTGCTAGCTGTGTGGCCTCGGGCAAGTGTTTCCACCTCTCTGAGCCTACAGGTTTCACCTAGGAAAGGAGCCTATAACCCCTGCCCAGCTGAGCTCTTGATGCTTCAGGACAAGTCAGTTAAGGGGAGAGAAGAACCGTTCCTGGGCACGTGTCTTAAGTCAGCGTTCTCCAGAGAAACGGAACCGACAGGATGCATAGATCTAGATGCTGAGTGAGAATTATTTTAAGAAACTGGCTCATGCCAATGTGGAGGTGGGCAAGTCCAAATTCTGCTGGCAGGAGGACCCAGGGAGAAGCCGATGTCGCATCTCCGGCCCGAAGGCCATCTGCTGGAGAAATTCCCTCTTCCTCGGAGGAGGTCAGGCTTTTCCCCAATGAAGGCCCTCTACTGATTAGACGAGGCCCACCCACATTACAGAGAGTAATCTGCTTTACTCATAATCCACTGAACTAAATGTTAATCTCTTTAAAAAAAAAAAATACCTTCAGAGAAAGATCTAGAATAACGTTTGACTGAATATCTAGATACCAGCCAAGCTAATGTGCAAAATTAAGCATCGCAGCAGAGAAGCGTTCTGATCTTCTCACGCTTTGCAGACATTTGTCCCTGCGTCCCCGGGTCAGCCGGTGGGAGCCCTCGGGGAGTTTCGTATTCACAGCTCTGGACGTGGGAGTCGCATGTCTGTCTCCACTCTGACCTGGGTGCTTCCGAGACTGTTTTCTGTCCTCGGTGGGTGGGATGAGTACCCGACGAGGCCCTGCAGGTGTTCGCATGCTGAGGAACTGGGCACAGAGAAGCCACCACTCTCTGACACTCTGGGACCCGGCAAAATGAAACCCGCGTCCAGTTCAGCCCTTGCTCTGCCGCTTGTCCCTCAGCAAACCCGTCGCCTCTCTGAGTCTCCTTCTCCTCACCACTCTCCTAGAGCCTGAGTTCTCAGGCCACTGCAAACAGGAAGATGGAGAAAGAGCGTCCCCATCTGCCTGGCCTCCCCGCCCCCGTAAAATTTTATTTGCTTACTGCACACTTAGATAGCATTTGCCGTATGCCCGACCCGGTTCTAAGCACTTTGCACGTGTTGTCTCATCCTTGCAGTAACCCGATGGGAGAGGTGCCACCGTTACCCCCGTTTTACAAGTGGGGACGTCAAGGCACAAAGAGGGCGGGCAGTGTGCTCAAGGACACAGGACCAGCATGTATTGAGCCCACCATCGGGCGTCAGAAGCTGTTTCATCACCAGGACTCGCCGGTTGCAGCTGACAGGCGAGTGACCGCAGCCGAGGGACAGGCAGGACCCTGGACTCGGGAAGTCGGCTGGCACGGCTCCTCCCTAAGTTTCAGTTTCCAGTTTCAGTTTCCTAACGGTCCCAGCTGTCAGCTCGGGAGTTGCTCTTCCTCCTCTGCCTCCAGCTCTGCCATTAGCTGTCACCTCGGGACAGCGGGAGCCATGGAAACCTACCGACTGTACCAGAAGCCTGGCCAGGAGTTGGGTGCATTTATCCAGGAAGTGCTGAGGCCCTCTGACGACTGTCAGAAACAGATCGAGGAGGCTGTGGACACCATTTGTGCCGCCCTGCAGAAAGCCGGGGAGCAGCCCTTGGTGACGAGTGTGGCCAAAGTGAGTAGAGGGCTGGGATCAGGGATTCTGGGAGTCAGGAGAGTGACGTGGTGCTGATCACCTACTGTGTGCCGAGCCCTGGATGCACGAGACATCGTGTTATCCTGCCCACCCTCGAGTGAGAGGATGAGCTATGGTGTAGGGTTTGGGAGGACGGGCTCAGGAGCCGGCTCTGCCCCTGACTGCTGTGTGACCGGGACAGGTTACTTAACCTCTCTGTGCGTTAGTCTCTGACCTTGTAAAGTGGGAGAGGAACAATACCCATCTCAAAGTGTAACGAGGCTTAAGCACATAATGCTTTTCCTACGGAGCCTGCTCCATAGTTAGTACCCAGTAAAGGAGGTGTGATTACTCACCGTTATGGTTTCTAGACTCCCCACGGAGGCTAAAGGACTTCAGTAAAACCACCCAAAAGGTCGCTCTGCTGTTTTGTAACCTCAAGAGGGGGTCAGGGGCTCTCGGCGGTTAGAAATAGTTGGTGCTATGGGCACGAACCCCAGGCCTAGGCCTTCAGAGGAAGGGCACAGGGAAGGTGCCAGGACCCTAGGGTGAGACGGGGCTAGCAATCCTCCACCCCCCGCTCTGTGCTCTCAACACCAGCACCCACTTCTCTGCAGCCACAGTGCCTTCCGGCCTCTGCCCTGGCGCACAGCCACGAGCCCCAGCAGCAAAGGCACCCAGACACTTGGCATCTCCTGCCTTGCCCAGACGAGGAAACTGAGGCACGGGGACGTTATTTAACCGCTGGCATCAGGGCTGGGAGCTAGGCATGCACTCTTAACCACTGTGCCTCCCTGCCTCTCATTATTGCTGACTTTTCGCTTCTATTTAAAATAAAACGTACAGAGAGGAAACAAACAACGTACGTGTGTAACCTATACCCAGACGGAGACACAAAACGTCCTCAACCCCCAAGAGCCCCTGGGACCCCTATCCTGTCACCACCCTAACCCCAAGCAACCACGCTCCTGACTTCTAATGGCATCGATTAGTTTTGCCATTTTTTTTTTAACTTTGCATAAATGTAAGGTGACCATTCCTCCCAGTTTGCTTGGGACTGAGGGGTTTTCTGGGAAATGGGTCTCTCGGCGCTCAAACCGAGTGAACCCAATGGGGCGGTCACCCTGAGTAAATGAACTCCTGCGTTGTGTGGCTTCAGTGTGTGTGCCCGTCACCATTTGAGAAGCTCTGCTCTGGATTCTGGAACCAACCTGTTCGCGACATTTCTGTTGCTCTGTGCCGCATTGCCATATTGGCCCTCGTGGGTGTTGATGGCCATTTAAACTGCCTTTGGGTTGGGACTAGTGTGAAAAGTGCTGCTATGGTCATCTGGTCTTCAGGTGGACAGATGGACCCCTGCCACTCCATTTTAAGATTATAGTGACATTTTGGGCTTTTGCTCCTGTTGAGAAATACTCCTACCTGCCAGGGTGCCCCGTGACCCCCAAAGAGTCCAGAACCTCACATCCACCTCTCTGTTATTGACAGGGTGGCTCATATGGGCGGAAAACGGTCTTAAGGGGCTGCTCTGATGGTACCCTTGTCATCTTCGTCAGTGACTTTGGACAATTCAAGGATCAGAAGAAAAGCCAACATGAAATCCTCAGCAGAATCTGGGACCGGCTGAAAGCCTGTCAGATCGAAAGGAGGTTGACAGTCACAATGGAGACACAGAGGCCCAGTGCCGGGCTCACCATCCTGCTGTCCACAGGACGTCAGAACATCATTTTTGAGGTGCTGCCCGCCTTCAACGTTCTGGGTGAGCCCCCCTGGGTGTGTGGGGGGGGGGTGTGGGGGGGAATATGGGTCTGCAGGGGTGTGTGGAGAGAGCAAAGTCAAAGCAGGGGGCAGCAGACAGCCAAGCAGCGTCTCTAGGCTGGAGAGGCAATAGATAGCACTGGTGCTTTCCAAAGTAGGGGGACCATAGGCCTTCAAGAGAGAAGGTTCCTCCTACCCTGGGCTTACTTTCCTCTCAAGAACTTCTCCCCTATGTCCTATTCAACTCTGAAAGAAATGTCCCAGACTCTGGAATCTGGAGTAGAGCTTCCCAAATGGTGACGTGCACACAAACCGCCTGGGAGCCGTGTTTAAAAAGCAGGTTCTGATGCAGGAGATTGAGGGCAGGGCCCAGAATTCTGTGTTTCCAACCGGCTCCATGATGCTTCCGCTGGTTCGTGGACCACACCTGAGCATTTAGACCAGAATAAATATTGGTTAGAGAAAAAGGATGGGACAAAAATCTGGGAAAAGTTCAGCTGGGCAAGCATTCGGTGTCTGCTTTCTGACTAGATGACCCTCCCGTGGAAGGCAAGGACCTTCCCTGGGTGATTAATTAAGTGACTGAATGGTTGAATGGGTGGATGGATGAATAGATGGATGGGTGGGTAGGTGAGTAGATGGATGGATAGATAGATGGATGGATGGGTGAATGGATGGTTGGATGGATGAGTGGTGAATGGGTAGATAGGTGGGCGATGAATGGATGGAAGGAGGGATGGATGGATAAGATACAGCATAGTTATAGCTTAGGATCAAGTGCAGGTACACATATAATCACAAACTTAAATGCCAGAGGTCAAATTCAACCCCTTATTCAGCAAATGGGGAAATGGATGGAAAGGAATGTTCCCAGGGCCACACAGCCAGTTACCGACAGAACTAGAATAAAAGCCCAGGTCTTCTAAGCCCAGGCCAGGGTGCCTTTAAGGCGGACACACAGACACACACACACACACACACACACACATACACACAAACACACACCCCTTGATAACTCAAATTCACGGACAGGTGACCAATTTCAGATAAAAATGCACCAATCCGTAAAGTAGGCAGCCCTTGTCCCACTACTTATCCACTTTGCCAACTCAAAGTTGAGGCTATAAACAGCGAGCTTGCAAATGCCTTAGGGCGATAAGGGTTGAGAGTACCTGCCTGCCTCAGAAAAAAAGTCAAGCTGAAGAAACAAAGCATAACTCAGAACTCTTCCGAAATGCTCTTTTCTCCTCTCGTTCAGAGCAGGGTGGTTGGAGACAGGACCAGAGCGCCCTCTGCTGGGTTCACCCCATCAAGCAAGGATGGTGTGAGAACGAGAAATAAGTTCTTCCTCCCATGCAGTACCCAGAGGCTGCCACCAGATGGTAGTAGAGCTGCATATTCCAAACTAAGATCCTTTTTCTAAAAGAGTAGCCACTCTCGGAGAAAAGTAACCCACTGGGGAATTCTTAAATTACCTTCTTTACTAAATATTAGCCTAACTAATCTGGCCTACTCTCCACACCAGCTCCAGACCGACTTCCTTCAACTCTACGTCTCTCTCCCCTGCCGTGTGCCACCACCACTCTCTCCCCAGGGTCTTTGACCCAAAATGAGATTCTTCCATTTATTTGACATCCTGACATTTCAGTTTCCTCTGTAAGTTATTTGTGAGGCTTGTGTATTTCACTGTACGTGTGTGAATTACACGGGGCTACAATATGCATGGGATGGAACAAGCACTCAGTAAATGTTGCCGTGTTATTCCCATTATTGAGCAGGATAGAATATTCTTTCTCTCGACCTCTCTGCACAAACCAAGAGCCAAGAACCCAGCCTGGCTGAGAGTAGGAAGTCAGTAAATACCCTTTGGGGTGGATGCAAAGAACAAGCTGGATGCTGTCTCTTGGTGGTTGTTTATCTAAAGGTATTCATAAAGAGAGGAGCTCAGCTGACGACAATGGGAACTCTTTGATTCCATTCCACAGACTGTGGCCATCTCCCCCAGTACATTCGCTGTCTCACTCCAACACCAGTGGTACTCACCAGACTTCAGTGAGTACCAGAATCACCTGGGCACTTAGTAAAAGCTAGAGAGGCCCTAGCTGTCTCCACTTGGTGTGGGAGCTCCTGCAGGACAAATCGGGAGCTTGGAGGCCAAGGTTCATTGACACGGGGCGGGGGGAGAGGGGCGGGGTCCTGAGCCTGCTTTTCTAGGTGAGCTATGGGAAGTGCACCTGCCCACTTGCCTCCGTTCCCAGCCTCCAGGGCCCTGCCTGCCTTCATCTCACCCGCCTCCTCCAAGTACCCTGTCCCCTTGACTCTTTGAACTAGAACACACTCTGGATGGGCTCAATGGCACCATATATTATATGCGATAGGTAAACTTCATCTTCTTCCAGGTGTATGCCTACTGTGCCAACACGACTTTTTAAAGAGACCGTCTTTTCCCTGCTAATTTGGAAGTCCCCCTTGTTCATTTATAATCGTGTTTCTCATTTCCTCTGTTTGCTTCCGCTGATCTTGTCTTTAGCCAGCACCATATTGTTTGCGTGATGGTCATTCTAGACTGCATTTTATTATCCAGCAGGGTGAGCCACCCCTGCACCTTTCAGGCAAACACACCTGTCCTCTTACAGATGAAGTGGTCTGGTACCAAACCACACCCAGCCTCTGTGGTTGGCTTGCTGAGGCCAGATCACGTGATGACCAAAAGTCCTGTTTCTCTTTCACTCCAGGCTCAAGTGAGAAACCCAGCTCCTGGATTTATCGAGAGCTCAAAAGAGCCTTGGATATGACAAAAGCCAGCCCAGGCGAGTTCTCAGTCTGCTTCACAAAACTCCAGCAGAATTTCTTTAACGATCGTCCCAGAAAACTGAAGGATTTAATCCTCTTGGTCAAGTACTGGCATGGACAGGTAAATTTCAAATCGTATGTCTCCGGCTGTCACCCGTTTCCTTTTTCTCAAGATCATTTACATCCGGTAAAGTACAACAATTGTAAGTATATGACTCAATGCATTTTTCATATATTTTTAAGCAACAGCCAGATTAAAATAGGGCCCATTTCCTGCACCCCGGCAGGCTGCCTCAAGCCCACTCTCAATTAATACTCCCCCAAACAGCCAACTATCCTCAGCCGTCGTCACAAAATTTATTTAGCTTGTTTTCAAACTTAGTATAAACGGATTTAATTATACAGTACGCACTTTTGCTCAGCATTATATCTGAGAGGCTCATCCACATCGCTGTGTGTGTTTGTAGCTTTTCATCGTCTTGTAGTATTCCACTGTATTACTGTATCACACATGAATCTATTGTGCTGCTGATGGACGTTAGGGTTGTTTGCAGGTTGGGGCTATGAGGAATTAGGTTCCTATGAATATTCCCTTGCAGGTGTTTTTGTGAATTTAAGCACTCTTTTGTCTTGGGTAAATATGCAGGTGTGGAACTGCTGGGTTATAAGGTAGGTGTACATAAAAACATACGTATGTGCATATACACATCCACATGGCACATACATGTATGCATTTATGGTTCATAATGATGAATATATACATATTTAACTTTAGCAAATACTGCCAAATACAGACGGTCCCTGACTTACGATGATTCGACTTAAGATTTTTTGACTGTACAATGGCGTGAAAGTGATATGCATTCAACAGAAACCCTACTTTGAATTTCGACCTTTTTCTGGGTCCAGGCCACACAGCAGGTGAGCAGCTGGTGAGTGAGTGAAGCTTCATGTGTATTTGCAGCCAGCCGCTCCCCAGCACTAGCATCACCGCCTCAGCTCCACCTCAGATCATCAGGCATTAGATTCTCATAGGAGCACCAGTCCCTGGTGCCCAAAAGGTTGGGGACCATTGCTGTACAGTGCACTGTGTTGCCAGCCCTTTTTGGATACTACGTGTTACGTTTTCGCATCCCAACATGTTTACAAAACACCCATCTGTCCCTTCTCTCTGGGGAGAAGAAGAGGA
Organism: Eidolon dupreanum; assembly: GCA_028627145.1. Taxonomy (NCBI): domain Eukaryota; kingdom Metazoa; phylum Chordata; class Mammalia; order Chiroptera; family Pteropodidae; genus Eidolon; species Eidolon dupreanum. The sequence continues at coordinate 102,210,905 of CM053510.1, read as the reverse complement.
AGGCAATTACTCTTGAGATGAAACTCAAGATAAATGCCCAATTATGGGCTAATGCATGTGTTTTGAGCATGTTTAAGGTAGGTGAGGCTAAGCTATGATGTTCAGTAGGTTAGGTGTGCTCAGTGTATTTTTGACTTACGATAGCTTCAACGTATGATGGTAATCAGTGACGAGTTGAGCAGCACCTGTAGTTTTCCCAAACGCTTGTACCAAATTACACTCCCATCAGCAACATCTGACACTTTCAAGAGACCCACATCCTTGTCAACACTTGATATTGTCAGTCCATTGAATTTTAGGCATGGTGTCATTTTAGTCACTGGTGGGGGACAGGGACTTCCTATAGATATCTGGTTTCTTGATTTCATAGCCCTGCCATTGGAGGAACTGGGTCCCCAAATTAGCCACTGCCCCTTCCTTCTGCCACAGTTCCAGAAAAAGTTGAAGGACCCTTCCCTGCTGCCCTCGTATGCACTGGAGCTGCTTACAGTCTACGCCTGGGAGCAGGGCTGTGGGACAGAAGACTTCGACATAGTGGCAGGTATCAGAACGGTCCTGCAGCTAATCACGCAGCAGAAGCGTCTGTGTGTCTATTGGACAGTCAACTACAACTTTGAGGATGAGACGGTCCGGAACATCATACTGGGCCAGATCCGATCCCCGAGGTACCAAACTTCCCACGGCCCTCCCTTTTTACCGCGGCACCTGCATACCAGACTGTATCCCCTTAGAATGAGGGCTCAGCTCTGTCTGAGGATGCCCCAGGAGATGGCCAGCAGCAGGGAAGGGAAGAGAGGTCTGTCTGAGGGAGAGAGACTTGACCGATGCTTCCCACATTCCAAACCATCGTCACATTTTGTTCCCCAAACAAACACTTGAGAAGCGCTTTCCCTTAAAGTAGGAAGGGCCTAAGAGAGAAGAAAGGTCGGCAAGAAGAGATTATTTTATTATGTCATTAGTAGAACATCTGTCAAGCAGGGGACATAGGACCAGAGAGGCTTGACATCTTAGACAAGATGGCTCAGCAATTGAGAGGAACCACGTTAAGTTAAAATCCGGGTTAACAGATGCCCGGTCTGGGCCTCTCTCCCCAAAACTGATTTCTCCTCCTACAAGCAGCCCAACTGATTGTTTTTTTTTTTTTCAAACTAATGGAATCCACAGGCCAGTAATCTTGGATCCAACTGACCCAACCAATAACGTAAGCAAGGATAAGGCATGCTGGGAACTGCTAAGTCAAGAAGCTCAAATCTGGTTGAGTTATCTCAGCCACAACAAGTCACCTGGACCATCTTGGAATGTTCTGGTGAGGGAGCTTTCCAAATACAGCTCATGTCACGCTGCGGGGGTGGGGGTGGGGTGGGGGTGGGGAGCCCTCCCGACACCCAGACTGCAGTCTGATCTAAGATCGCCACGTGTCAGTTTCCTAGGGCTGTTGTGACCAAGACCTGTGCACCGGTGGCTTAAAGCCACAGAAACGTATTCTGTCATCGCTCTGGGGGCTCAAAGCCCAAGGTCCAGGTGTCGGCAGGGCTATGCCCCCTCTGAAGGGGCAAGAGATTCTGCCACGCCTCTTCCAGACTCTGGTGGTTGCCAGCGATCCTTGGCTTGTGGTAGCATCACTCCGATCTCTGCCACAGTTGTCACGTGGCCTTTTGTGTCTTCACGATGTCTTCTCTCCATGCCTGCCTGCCTCTGTGTCTCTCTCCTTATCTCATAAGGACACCAGTAGTACTGGATGGGGGCCCACCCTAAAGACCTCATCTTAACTTGATTACCCGTTGCAAAGACCCTATTTCCAAATCAAGTCACAGTCACAGGTACTGGAAGTTGGGACGTCAACATATCTTTTAGGGGGACACAATTCGATCCATAGCACACCAAGAGGGGCTTCCCCTTCCATTAAAATGACAGTAACGTACAAAACTGAACAAAGACCGGGGGTGGAGGGGTGGCAGGAGACACCTGCAGGGGAATCGATTCAGTTAATTCTGCAGGAGAGAAAGCAGGTGGGAAGGTGGCAACAGATGAAATGGAGCAGAGTCCAAGGGAAGCCGGTGGCAGTCACCCCCACATGTGGCATCCACGGGGAAGGCCCAGCGGGAGCAGGATGGTCTAAGGTGGGGCATCATGCCCTGCGGTACGTGAAGCAGAACCCCCACCCCCTGTCTGAACGCTTCCACTGAAGAGGAGAGAACTGAACTTCTGGGCAGGTGTTGGAACCTATCTAGAAATCGGAATGTGGTTTCTTTCCGTGAGCGACCTCACGTGCAAGGGAGTGACAAGGGCCCACCTTCCACGGTCTTGTTTGGTTAGAACATGGTCTCTTCGGACTGAACACATAGCGCCTGTGATCCCAGGACAGCCTCTCCTGGGGCGGAGGGCTGAATAGTGTCTGCCAGGTTGCTCAGAAAATGGCCTTCTTTAGAAACAGGGTCTCTGCAGGTGTCACTAGTGGAGGTAAAGTCACCTTGGAGTCACATGGGCCCTGAATGCAATGTCCACTGCCCTTATAAGAAGACACACAGAGACAGAGGTACAGAGGGGAGAAGGCCATGTGACTACAGAGGCAGGGATCGGAGTGATGCATCTACAAGCCAAAGGCCACCAGGGATTGCTGGAGCCACCAGAAGCTGGAAGGGGCAAGGAGCCTTCAAAGGCAGTGTGTTTAATAGATGCTGATAGAACCTGGAGAAGGAACGAGTGTGACCATCAGAAACGTGTAATAGCAACGAGGAACTGGGAGATAAGGGAGGAGTGAAGGAGCAGGGAAGCTGAAAGGTCCTGGACGTCTGTAGACGATGCAGCCAATGGAAGTGCAAACTGGAGGGTGGTTTGGAGTCAGGGGTCTAAAGAAAGCGGTCAGGAGAAGGGTCCAGGTCTCTCCTGAGGGGTATGAGGGGGCAACTAGGAGAATTTTGCTCCTGGAGGATCTTGGGTACCACCCTAAATTCTCAGGTTCATTCCTGGGATGTGTCCCTGCAAGAAAAAACAACAACAACAACAACAAAGGTACCAGCATGAAGGACGGCAAGCAGGGGGGAGAGGCCGGGCAGAGGGCCCCAAATGCACAGGAGTGAAAGGCTGGGGCCGGCGGGCCGGGGCCACTCACATTGGGGTTCTTCCCTCCCCCAGCCAGCACCGCTCTATGAGACCCCGGGTCATCTTCTGGATAAGTTCATCAAGGACTTTCTCCAGCCCAATAAAAACTTCTTGGATCAGCTCCATAAAGCTGTCGACACCATCTGTACATTTCTTAAAGAAAATTGCTTTAGACGTTCGACTGTAAAGGTTCAGAAGATTGTCCAGGTGAGCGCTGGCCTTTCTCTTAAGGGGGGTGTTCCTGGCAGGGGGCTAAGCGGTTTCTGGAGCTCGGCCATGCTCATCCCCACCAGAGGCTGGAGGGCAAAGGATGAGGGAGGGAAGCTGGGGAGGTCGACAAATAGGACATCAGTTTTCGGCGGGGGTGCTGATGCGCTGGGTCTGTCTGTCCTTAACAACACACTTTGGGTTCTGGAAGCTTCCGAGCGCTGCCAGCACCCTGGGCGGGCTTTGGCTTGTAGCTGCATCACTCAGATCTCTGCCTCCATCTTCCCAACACCTTCCCCTCTGTGTGTGTCTTCTCCCTTTCTCTTCTCTCCTAAGGACACTTGTCATTGGATTTAGGGCACACAGAGCCCTAATTTAATTACATCTACAAAGACCCTTTCTCCAGATAAGACCGCATTATATGTCCCCAGCAAACATATCTTTTAGAGGGAGGAGGGGGGCTACCATTCAAACCACTGCAGAGTCTGAGCTCGGTATGTACTGAACCAAAAAACAACCTCTTTCCTGTTTTAATGACGGGAGCCTGATTCCTCTCATCAACTGGGCTAGAGATTTTAACGGATGGGGCCGGGCCATTCTTGCCCATGGCCCAAAGGCCACGAGTTGACGCTCTCTCCTCTGTCTGCATGAATGAATTGGGTTGGAACGGACATTAACTGAGGATCTGTATCCAGGAACTAGAATGCCCTTGCCCTTGCCCTTGCCCCTATTAGCCAGGCATTTACTAGCCATGGGTAAAAGCAATATTTTCTCTATACAGATTGAATGAGCTAGCCCAGAGCAAAGCCCGCCGCCTACAGGTAGAGCCCCAGCCTGCTCACCACCTGGCAGCTCATGCCGGGGCTGCCAGGCCAGGGCCAGGCAGCGAAGAACAGCTTTTACATTTTTGTGGGAGCTGTTGAAGAAGGAGAAGAAGGAGAGGGAAGAGGAGAGGGGAGAGACTAGGGGGCAGAGGAAGTAGGAAGGAAAAGGAAGAAAGTAGGGAAGCCTACGTGGCAGAGACATATGCAGCCCGCAAAAGCCTATGTTGTTTACTACCTGACCCTTTACACAAAGTAAGCCAACCCCTGAACATCAACTATGAATATTCACCCAGTGAGTTACAGATTGCAGGAGGAACCAGACGAATCAGCAAACAGATGAGAACTAGTAACAATGATTGCATTCGGCTGCGTTTCTTTCGGGCCACAGGAATTCAGAGTGAAATATGCTTTAGGAGACATCTTGAGGAAGTTGACTTGTAAAGTAGGTAACCGATAACCCAGCCGTCAGTTGTTGGTGTGTAAAGAAGCACCTCGAAGGGTTATGAGAACAACCGCCTTTGAAACCGTGTAATTCTATTCGCGTGGAAAAAAAACTGAATGCTCTGCTTCGGCCTCAGCCCTCACCGAACCCTAACTTGGCACCTGCCTGTAGCGATCTTGTTAATCGGCCCAACCGGTGCCAGCCCAGGGCGGCGAGGGGCTCCCGGTCTAGAAGATTCTGTATCTCAGCATGCCTTTCTCGCCAGGGAGGGTCGGCTGGCAAAGGCACAGCCCTGAAGACCGGCTCCGACGCCGACCTCGTCGTGTTCCCCAGCTCCATCGAAAGCTTCCCTTCCCAGATCGCCGAAAGGACCAGGATCATCCACGAAATTCAAAAACAGCTAGAAGCCTGTCAGCGGGAGAAGAAGTTTGAAGTGAAGTTTGAGATTTCGAAATGGAAGGCTCCCCGAGTGCTGAGTTTCTCTCTGAAATCCAAAGAACTCAACGAAAGCGTCGACTTTGACGTGTTGCCTGCATTCAACGTGCTGGGTGAGACGCCCCGTCCCCTAGCGTCTGGAAGAGGAAAGGCGGATTTGTGAATGATGGTGGGAGGGTGGGGGAGGGAGGAAAAGCCACGTGGCGTAGTCATGGGTCATGTGCCCACTGCCCCCAACCAGTGGCATTAATAACGGCAGCAGGACGGAAGTCCCTCTATCCCCTTTGCACGGTTTTACTTGCTGTGGTTTCAGTTCCCTGAGGTTGACCGTGGTCCGACAACATTGAATGGAAAATCCCAGAAACAATTCGTAAGTTTTAAAGTGCGCGCTGTGCTGTGCAGCGTGACGAGCTCTCACGCCAACCGGACCTGTCTCCCTCAGGACGTGGCTTCCCGCTTTGTCCGGCGTGTACACGCTGTAGACGCTCCCCGCCCATTAGGCACTCGGCAGCTGCCTCAGTTACCAGATCACTTGTTGGGGTGTTGCAGGGCTTGCGGTCAAGTCACCCTTGTTTTACTTAATAACGGCCCCAGAGTGCAAGAGTTGTGATGCTGGCAATTCGGCTATGCCAAAAGGAAGCCAAAAAGGGCTTTCTTTAAGTGAAAAAGTATGTATATGTAAGAAAAAAACTATATGGAGAGCTGGGGGGTCTTGGCGCGTGTCTCCCACAGGTGATGGGGGACATACAGTGCCTCACACCTGTGTACACTTTCATTCCTCATTTAAATATCTCAAGAGGGCCAGGACCCACATCTTATTCTCTCATGGTGTCATTCACAATATCTATCAAAGAATGGGGTACGCATTTATACATAAAATGCCTCAAGTATTAGCGAAGGAATTTAAGAACAGACTGTGGGAGGAATTCTGAGATGAAGACAGGAAACCTGGGTGTTCAACTTTAATTTTAGGCAGAAATGTCCTTTAGAAATTCAGTTCATGGGTGACAGATACATAATGGAGTACTAAAAGAAACAAAGGCTATTTCAGGCATTTTCTGAATTCGAATCAAGAAGACTCTGGCACCTGCCTTCTGCATGGTTCTTAGTGTCTGTCAGAGAGGAAATGACAGTAGAGATTGGAGTTAGCTAACTTTTTTTTTGTAAAAGCCAAGATGCCATAATAGGATGTATGTCACAACTATTCAACTCTACCATTGTAGCCTGAAGGCAGCAGCAGACAATCCATTAAGGAATGGGCATGGCAGTTCCAATAAAACTTTATTTACGAAAACCAGTAGTGGGCTGGATTTAGCCTGGGGGTTGTAGTTAGCAAACTCCCGTTCACTGCTGTCCACGTGTGTTTCAGTGATAATGGAAATATTCTATACTTCTGCCCTAAATCTATTGAGAGCTTGAAATGTGGCTAGTGCAACTGAGAAACTAAAATTTTCAATTTGATTTCCCTTTTATTAATTTAAATGCAGATAGCCACATGGGCTATCTGCATTTAAAAAAACATCTCCTTACTCTAGAGCTGCTCCCAATATCTCAGACATAGTAATTCAAACACTCTGAGAGTTCAAAGTGATTTCCCCAAATTAAAGTACATTTGTCAGAAGTGTTTTTGAAAACTGTTACTTTCCGTGTACACTGAGGCATAATAGAAATTCTCTCCCCTATGCTAGGTCAACTGGAATCTGGCTCCAAACCCAGCCCCAGGGTCTACACTGAGCTCATCTCTCTGTATAAATCCCCGAATGCCCTGAGGGGAGAATTCTCAACCTGTTACACGGAGCTGCAGAGAAATTTCGTCCTCTCCAGGCCTACCAAACTAAAGGATTTAATTCGTCTGGTGAAGTACTGGTACAAACAGGTAGGACCACTCTCGTTCTGGCCGTCTGGTTATTGTTTTTATCCGTTGTCGGCGACCACCGTGAAACCAGCACTTACTGAGGGCACCGTGTGCCCACTCTCTCCCACGCCCGAGGCCTCACCACTGTTAGGGGATCGGCCCATCTTCAGTTTTGAGGATCTCTTTGAAGTTCCTGTCACAAACCCCATTAGATTGGGTCAGATGTAGGGCTCTTCATTCCATCAAAGCTGCTACATGGGGTTTTGGGTTTTTTGATTGTTTGTTTGTTTGTTTGTTTTGCCTTTGCTCTGATGCCCAAAGAATTCTGCCTACGAGGAGCAGGTGAAGTTGGGGTGTGCATGCCGGCAAGTCGCCGGCTTGGCTTTCCTGCTGCTCGGCGCCCATAACTAACAGTCACAGATGCTGTCTCCCGGAAGGCAGGTTGAAGCTACAGGTGGTACCAAGGGCTGCATTTTCTATAGTGTGCCTTCACGTCCATCAGCTGTCTTGCACACAGGTGTCCGAGTGTTTTCACGATAACAAACATCCAGCACAATATCAGCTGTTGCCTGAGATGTCTACTTTCTGTGTCTAGCTCCCTGAAGTCTGAGACGAAGACTGATTTCTGTGGTCCCCATCCCAGAAAATTAGAGAAATCGTTCCCCACCCAGCCCTAGGGTGCTCAGAGGGCTCAGGGCCACGGGGTGACCTCGAACAAGTCACTTCACTTCCCCAAGCCTCGTGGCTTCATCTAAAATGGCAAATTCGTAACGTCTATTTTGTAGGGTGTTTGGGAGGATCGGGGATGATGCGGGTAAGATGTCTGGTCCCCTAATCAACACACAGCGGGTTTTGAGTAAATGGCAGCTATAGAGTATAACTCTAGGAGGTCACATACGGTCAAGTCACAACAAAGAAAGATGTGTGTGCTGCCTGCAGGCCGCTGGGTGAAGACCCACAAACCTGCACTGCCCAGGCCTCCCCAGACCAGTCAGCCCTGCCCGCTCTGCACTCTGGGACTCGGTGGCCCCAGGAATCAATCCTCCAAGGCCGTCTCTGTGGCTCTTGCCGAGCTCATTGTGCCTCCCTGCCGTAACCAGTGTCGTCTGACGCACCCTGTCTTTCTTCAGTGTGAAAAGAAACTGAAGACAAAGGGGTCTCTGCCCCCCAAGTATGCCCTGGAGCTGCTCACCATCTACGCCTGGGAGCAGGGGAGTGGGGTGGAGGATTTTGACACCGCCGAAGGTTTCCGGACGGTTCTGGAGTTGGTCACCCAATACCAGCAGCTCTGTATCTTCTGGACGGTCAATTACAGCTTCGAGGATGAGATCGTGAGGAACTTCCTGCTGACCCAGATCCAGAAACCCAGGTGCCCCGAACGTTGTCCTGCCTCCTTTTCTTGAACTGATTCTCTCTAACACTATTTCGGCGACCTGGATTCTCCTCCCTTGGGGCCATGATTCGTTACCCTCATGTGAAAACTGAGGGGGGAAGATGCTAACTAACATGACCTCCCACAGTCCCCAGGGATAAAAGCCCAGGGAGGCAGGAGAAAAAGTCATCCAGAAGGAATAGAGAAGGGAGGACCAAGGGCTCCAGGTCCCTAGCGCCTTTCATCTTTCTAGGTCAGAAGGAAAGTGTGGATTCGTGAGCAGGACTGAGAGGTGTTTGTTTGGCACTGTGTCTCTGAGAAAAAAAAAAAACGCTGTCATTCAGAGGCCAATTTATCCTACAGGCATTTTATTAGATCAGATTTTAACTGCCTTTTCAAATCCCACAAAACCATTATCTTTCAGGAATAGGAAGGAACCTTAGTATATCTGCTCAGAGCCACCAGCCAGGGACAAAAACAATGGAAGCAAAAGAGAAGGAAAGGGCGAAAAGAAAGGAGTATTGAGAAAGTATAGAGGAAAAGAAGGAGAGAGCAAGGCCCCCAGGTTGCCTACCATGGGTGGGGTCTACTTTATAGCAACATCATAGTTGGTTCAGTGACATTCAGTGACATCATTTTTCAGTTGACCTGGCATGGAGGAGAAGTTTGTGTGATGACTTCATGTGTCTAATACTTGACAGCTTTCAAAACATTTAACAAATATAATTTATAATTTAAATATAATTTGGCAAATATAATTTAACCCTAGGAAATTACTTGGAACTGTGTTCGCACACTTGAATTCCTGACGTCTAAGACATAGGGACGTATGGTTTTATCGCTGAGGCCGCTGGTTCTGAAAAGCACGCCTCTCATGCCTTCTAACCCCTTGTTTAGGCCTGTCATCTTGGACCCAGCCGAACCGACTGGCGACGTGGGTGGAGGGTACCGTTGGTCCTGGCATCTTCTGGCTAAAGAAGCTACCGAATGGCTGTTCTCTCTCTGCTTCAAAGACGGGGCTGGAAATCTCGTGCGATTGTGGAAAGTGCCAGTAAGAATAATCTGAAGGAAATGTCATCTGGAGATTGCTCTGTGACAGGCTTAAAGCATTCAGCCACAGATAACAGGGAGCCCAACTCAGGAGCTCAAAACAACTGCTTTCCTCCCCATTAGAAGAAATTCTATGGCTGGCAATCCAGAACTCTCGCGACAGCTTCACTGTGAGCAGAGTTCCTCCACTATTAAATTTTAGGGCTGGGTGGTCCCTTGTGGTCCTGGGCTATAAGAGGTTGAGCAACATCCCTGGTCTCTACCCATGGGATGTCGGTAGCACCACCCCACCATGTGACAAACAACGGTGTCCAGACATTGCCAAATGTCCCCTGGAGCACCCATTTCCCCAGCTCTTTCTGGCTCCGCCCTATTTAGTAGTGGATTCTAGTCTTCATGGCACTGAAAGTGGCTAATTCACCTCCAGGAGGTGGGTTCACGGTCCAGGCAGGAAGAACAGAGAGGGGAAGATACCTCCCCAAAGGTATCTTATCAGAAGCCTCATCCAGCAAATTCTCTTGCATTTCATTGCCCAGAACTGTCATGTGTTACTTAAAAGTGGATCCAAAGAGGGATCTGAAGCCGACTGTGGGTGGGGGTTGGGTCACCCAACCGAGTGTCTGCCACACCTGTCCAAACCTCTTCTCCTACCAAGGTACCTGCCACCAGGTACACTTGCTTCTCCCTCCAGGTTCTTTCTCAAGAAAGGTGTTTTCAAAGCAGGGCTTCTCAACCTCAGCACTAGTGACATTTTGGGCCAGATCATCTTCGTTTTGGGTGTTGTCCTGTGCATTGAAGGATGTCGGACAGCATCCCAAGTCTACCCACTCAATGCCACCCAATCATGACCATTAAAAATGTCCTATGGGGGCGCAAAATCACTTTTAGAGGAACACTTCCCACTCCAGGGTCAGTTTTAGTTATCAAGATCTGCACTACCAACAGGTACCCCCAAAATTATCACTGGTAATAGTCACCCTCTCAGATACACTTCCTTCTTTTTCTTTTCTGACTGTTTTAACCAATGATTTTAACTGCTTAGGATATGTATTATTCTCACATGTATATTTCCTTCTTTCTAGACAGTGCAGATGCCAGGAAGTTGTGGAGCTAGGATGCATCCTACTGTCAATGAGATGTTCTCATTCAGAAATCAGGGACTCCTGGAATAAAAACAATGGAAGAAACTTCTAGAGGTCATCTGGCAATTGCTTTTGAAGAATCAGTTCACTGTGTAAAAGAGTAACCCAGACCCGTTCTTCCCTCAAAAGTCCCCATAGCTCCTCCCCTTGCTTCTTTGATTCCTCTTCAAATCAAAACTGCCATGTCCTTCAGAAAGTCCTGTAAAGTCTCGTAAAGTCTCGTCTTGCTGAACTCTCACTCCACAAGTGACTTTCCTTCTGAAAAATATTTGCTCTTGTCCAGCTTTATGTACACCATATTGCTACCGACCATTCTATATTTCTCTAATGAGCCCCTTCCCTTCCCTTCAAGTCTTAGATAAGGAATCGCTCCATATTCTGAAAGCGAAGCCCTTTACCTGTCCCTTGGTTCCCATCACTCGGTGGTCTTGATCTCATAATCCTCCACCTTGCCCACCTCCCTCTGTACACAAAACCCTGTCTCTGCCTCTGTGGAATGGAAGGTCTTCTAAGCCAGTAGTAAGCCAGCTTCTTCCTAGACCTTCAAACTCTGCAAAGACTTGAATTTTAACTGTTGGGATATATGTGTCTCCCGTTGCCTTCTTCAGAGCCTACCTACCTTTATTCCCCCATCCATGAGCGCCTTCTTGCCAAATCCAAAGGCTCTGTCCTCTAGCTTTAGCTTCAAAGATTCTTGAAGGTGTAAGTGTTATATACCCACTTAAAGTCTTATTACTGTCACATGTACCGATTGTCATGTAATAAAGAATGTATCTGGTCTTTATTCCCAGTTCCTGGCGCAGAGCTTCAAAACCCCTTGGAATTTCCTGATGAGTGTCTTTTGTATTCGTAATGAGCCCCTTCTAACCATCCCCGCGCCCCAGTCTATGCTAATGAGGCGTGGGCCCTTAGATTTCAAGGGAGGGCTTGGCCATGCATGTGATTAGAAGGTTGAAAGGTTCAGCCCCACCCCCAACTCCCAAGAGAAGAGGGGGCTGGAGACTGAGCTCAAGCACCTGGCCAAGGATTAATCAATCACGCCTCTGTAATGACACCCCCAATTAAAACTCTGGACAACCAGGCCTGAGGAGCTTCCTGTTTGGCCAATATATCAATTTATTGTTATATTCCATCCATAGAGAGAGAAGCTCCTGTGTTCAAGACCCTTCCTGACCTTGTGTTTCTCTCCTTCTGGTTGTTCATCTATGTCCTTTATAATAAAATGATGACTGTGAGTATGTAGTGCTTTCCCGAGTTCTCTGAGTCATTCGAGTGAATTATCGAGCTTGGATTTGTAGCCACGTTGGACAGAAGTACAAGTGGTCTGGGGACCCCACCTGCGACTGGCATCTAAATTGGGGACAGCCTTGCCCTTTAACTGTGGGATGTGCACTAACTCCAGGTAGTGTCAGAATTGAATTGTAGGACACCCCGTTGGTGTCAGCGAGTTGGTGCTGAAATGTTCCGCTACTCTTGTCTAGAACAAGGACAAAGAAAACAGCTATGACTTGAGGTTAAAGAATAAAAGAATGACTACTGTAAGTGGACATCCACTGAGGCTATAACTAGGTACCAGACCCTTCTGGACATTTAAACTTGCACTGGATACATAGATGGGAAACTATAAGACACTGCCCCTTGCTCGCAGGGCATACGATGTACCCAGAGGAACTAAAACACACCTAATTAACCCTAAGTTTCTCTTAAAGAAAAATGAAGGGCAACTTACAGCCATGTGCTAAGTGACATGTATGTAGCAGACAAAGACCAGTACGAATACAATGAGCAACTCCGGGCACCCCAAAGCAGGAAGACTTTGCAGCAATGTCTTCTCAGCGTTCATTAGACACTACGTTCCTTCAGGAGAAAAAGAAGAAAGACTTTATAGTGACCAAGAAATATGTGGTCAGTGGCCATTGCTGGAAGTAACGAGGGCACCGATATTTTTTTCCCAGAAAATTGGCAACTAACAGCAATGAATAGGAAATTATGAACCTGGCCTTTTTTACACAAACTGTATTTCAGGAAAAAACAAACAGTCATACGTGATAAAGGAAAAAAAAAATTAACAGGAGAATTTTCCTTAATATATGTAGAAAGGATGACAAACGAGAAACCAACCACCATTTTGCAACTTCCAATGAAACGAACGATTTAGGCAGAGATTATCGACGGATGAACCGTGCGATGAAATGCTGATGGGGAATGCGGTAATAGAAGCAGGCAGACTGGTCCATCATAGCATTGAAAGGAAGAGAGCCAGACATGGCGAGGCTGCTGGTGTGAGGCACACAGCACCGTCCATGAAGTATTTTCCCCAATTTTTTTTTTTTAAATGGCTGTAATAAGCAAAAGGAATTGAGTGAGACAATTCCAGAGGAAACGTGTACCCCAGACAGACGTCAGAGGAAGAGAGCAGCAAAGTAAAGAGAAATGAGGACAGAATGGAAGGGTGTGCCTTCTTACGCCACAAAGGAAAACGAACCAAGAACAGAGTAAGAATCCAATGAAGTGGACTTAAAGGTCAAGATCAGAGGCCCAGAGTCCATTCCTGGTTACCCTGGCAACGAGAGCCCCACTGACATAAAAAAAAAAAAAAAGAACATGATGAAGCAGAGCTACATGTGGCACATGGCCAGTGGCCCAGGAGGAATCTGGGAAGAGTTTGATGGGCAGACCACGAGTGAGACCACCAACGGGGAGACTTTGTGGATAAAGGGATTATCTGAAGCCCACATGCTGGGGAGGCTTCAGCTGCTCTGACCTGAGGCTTCTCCAGCTGAGTTTGGTCACATCCGGACAGGTAAAAAAATGTTGTCACTCTTCCGTTCCATGTCGTGGCATCAGTGCCTGGGATAAAGAAAGGTGAAGAAAGCTCCCCTTATACTCACTGGCCCGGGCCCGCCGAGCCCACGGAGTCGGCCGTGGACCTGCAGGGAAGGAGAGAACACAGGGAAGCTCCTAGAAACCCAACTCAACTGAGAAGATCCCATGGGAGCGCCAGCGGCTCCCAGCATGCTCCCCGTGGATGGTGTGCCTCGAGGACGCTGTCCCTTCATCGTGGGTCCAGGCTGGGAATTGCGAGAACAATGTCCCGTGCTCTGAGGGACATGAGCAGGGAGCTGACGGAGTAGGGTGTCCCCACCAGGAAAAGGGGAAAGCCTCAGTTGTTGGTGGGAGAGTTCTGGAAAAGGCATCCTTCCCCAAGGCCGGGCCGTGGTGATGGCCGGAATAATGGGAGCATGAGAGAGCCAGCAGGTGACTCCCATGAGCTCTGACAGCGACAGAGGAAACGCCACGGAGCCCACAGGAGGTCTGGGAAAGCAAGAAGGGGCGTGTCAGCCCCTCCAACGACATCCATGCCCAAATCCCCAGAACCTGAGACTATGTTGCCTTATGTACAAAAGGGACTTCGCAGATGTCCCTTGCGATGGGAAGGCGAGCTTGGATTACCCAGGTGAACCCAATCTAATCACACAAGCCCTTAAAAGCAGAGAACCTTTCACACGTGACGTCGGAGAGATGCGGCCGAAGGAGAGGCAGGAGAGGGGACCTGGAGAGGCAGAGGGCCATGAGTCAGGGAATGTGGATGGCCTCTGGGAGCTGAGAGCGACCCCCGGGCGGACAGCCGGCAAGGGAACAGGGACCTCAGTCCTCCAATCACATGCAAGTGGACTCTGCCAACCACCTGAGGGAGGCTGCAAGCAGATTGTCCCCAGTACCTCCAGCCAGGAGCACAGATCACCCAACACCTTGATTCCGGACTCATGGGACCCAGAACAGAGAAACCAGACGGGCCTGCTGGGCTTCTGACCTACTGAACCGTGAGACAATGCACTTGCATCGTTCTAAGCCACTGGATTTGTGGCGACTGGTTTTGGCAGCATCTGTCTCACGGGGGCGGGTAAGCAGCTCGAGGACCGGGCCCTTTGGGGAGTCGGCATCCCCCACTGCAGGACCACAGTCGCTCCCCACCTGCCCAGCCTGTGTCCAGGAAAGGCAGTCCACACCCCTTGCTTCCTCCATTCCCACTGGGAAAGGAAAACGCTGCTTTTCTAACACTTTCTCATAAAAAATCCCACTTGCATCCGGTGGGTTCACACTCAGGCAGTATCCCAGGCCCTCGAAGACTCCAGGAGCGCCATCCACACAGGGTGGGTTGGTCCCCCTCACGCCCTCGTCCTCCCTTCTCGTTCCTCCTCCTCCCCGCATCTCCCTCCTTCTCTTTCTTGTGCCCGATCTGCACGCTGCTCTTCACAGCATCGCTGCCGTCTTGCTGCCATCTTGTGGTACCAGGGAGAATGAAATTAGCCTGAGCAGGGGCAGGCGAGACCTAGAAAATGGTGAAGATGCTTAAAACCGCTGTAATGTCATTCGGGGAGGCGGTTCATTCTGAGTCGTGATCCACGCAACGAGGCATCATTACACCATCCGTTAGTTCCATGTAACATCTATTACCTACTCACCAGGAGTGAAGGACGCAAAGGCGGCCAGTGGCTCTAAAACAACTTTGTTTTCTTTTCATTCGGCCCCCCACAAGCCTAGGGGACACTGGACAGACGCACTGAATTAATCCACTGTAGTGGATTAATTTTGGATCTATTCCAAAAACAGGTCTTTTCCATTGACCTCAAACTGGATCATTAGGGATTCAAGTCTTTGAGTTCTGTAGGCATTCCCACTTTTAAAAATCCCCTATCAAATTTAATTAAGGCAGGAGATCCTCAAAAAATAAATGGAACGCTGTTCATGGGAAAGTGAAGATGAAGATGATAATACTACCCAAAGCGATACACAGAGTCAATGCAATTCCTCTCAAAATCCCAAAGGCATTTTTTACAGAAATGGAAAACTCATCTTAAAATTCATATGGAATTTCAAGGGACCAAGAATAGTCAAAGCGGCCTTTAAAAAGAGGAACCAAGCTGGAGGACTCACGTTCCCCAATTTCAAAACTTGGTACAGAGCTATAGTAATCAAAACGGTATGGTATCTGCATAAGTGTGGACATATAACCCAATAGAATAGACTTGAGAGCTCAGAAATAAAACCTCACTTCAACAGTCAATTGATTTTCAACAAGGATGCCAAGATTATTCAAAGGGAAGAAAAAAAATGATCTCTTCAATAAATGCTGAGAAAATTATATATCCACATGCAAAGAATGACGTTGGACCCTTACGTTAAACCGTATACAAAAATGAACTCAAAATTGACCAAAGACCCAAATTTTAAGAGCTAAAACTATAAAACGTAGAAGAAAACATACAGGAAAATCTCCACAATCTTGTATTTAGCATTGGTATCTTAAATATGAACCAAAAGCATAAGCAACAAAAGAAAAAAAAGATAAATTAGACTTCATTAAGATTAAAAATCTTTTTGAATCAAAGGACACTATCAAAAGAGTGAAAATACAGCCCATAGAATGGAAGACAATGTTTGCCAATATAAGGGTTTAAAGTCCAGAAAATAGAAAGAACTCTAACAATCAACAAAAAAAAACAAAAACCCAATATAAAATAAGCAAAGGACTCAAAGAGATATTTCTCCAAAGAAGATACACGAATGGCCAATATGTACATGAAAAAATGCTCAACATCATTAGTCATTAGATAAATGCAAATCAAACTAATATAAAATAATATTGAATGTCAACTCTAATTGAAAAATACAAATGAAAAACACGTAAATAAAGACCACAATGAGATGCCACATCATACCTATTTGGATGGCTATAATTTTTTTAAAAAAAGGAAAATAAGTGTTGGAGAGGATGTGAAGAAACTGGAACCCTTGTACATTGCTGGTGAGATCATAAAATGGTGTGGTTGCTATGGAAACAGTCTGGCAGTTCCTCAAAAAGTTACACATAAGATTTCCACATGACCCAGCAATCCCAATCCTAGGTATTTACCCCAAAGAATGGAAAATGGGCACTGGAACAGATGTCTATACAGAAATGTTCACAGCAGCATTATTCACAGTAGCCAAAAGGTAGAAATGACCCAAGTGTCCATTAACAGACGAATACGGATAAACAAATTGTGATATCCGCACAATGAGAAATAATTCAACTATAAAAGGAATGAAGTTATATTCATGGATGAACCTTGGAAAATTATGCTAAGTGAAAGAAGCCAGACACACAAGGAGAAATATCGTATTATTTCACTTACATGATACATCTAGAATAGGCAAATTCAGAGACAGAGAGTAGATTAGAGGTTACTGGGGGCCGGAGGAAGAAATAATGGAGAATTATTGCTCAATGGGTTCAGAGTTTACATCTAGAATGATGAAAAAGTTTTGGAGATAGACATGACCATTACCCAACATTGTGAATGTCATTAAGAGTAGTAACTGTACACTTAAAAATGGTTAAAATGATAAAAATTGTGTTACATATATAGTACCACAATAAAAAAAATAAAAATTAATAAGTGGCACCGAGAAAAGACCACCTCAATGAATCCACTTAAAACAAGAACCAAAACTGTCATCACAAATGAGGCTTGATTGTGGCGCTATCTTGAAAAATAACAGGGATTACAAAAATAAGCTTATTTTACATGATATTTGCCCTGTCTTACATTATGTTCCAATTAATTACCAACTCTCAAAATGGACAAAATGGAGTCTTCTTTCCTTTTCCCAATAAAATTGTATCCTTTACTTAGAAACACCAAAAACTGTGTGAACGTGTGCATGCGCTCACATGCACACGCGCGCGCGTGCGCGCGCGCACACACGCACACACACACACACATCTGAGTGCTAAGCCTAGAGGGATGTTTGCATGCACACAAATTCCATAAGGGTCAGTTCATTGGTGAGTGCCTTTACAGCTTGAGGCCTTTGCTTCTCCAAGATCATAAATCTATAGAAAACTAAAGGTACCCTGGACTCATAGAACAGCCGCCTTCACACTATCAGCATGGACAGGGCCAGCTCCATCATTTACATAGACCCGTGTGAAAAGAAAATACGACTCCTTGTTCACAGCCATTAAGAATTTCAAGACTGTAACGTCGGAGCATGAAAACCAAGTACACTTCTGAGCGAGGGGCCCACAAAACTGGCCCTGGCAGCAGCTGAGAACTGGCGGGTGCTAAGCAGTAGCGGAAAATCTAGGAGCGCCCATGTGGAAGTACAGAAAAGAGATGGAGGGGGTGGCCCCAAGGTGACAATGGGACTCCTGTAGCTGAGGCAGACACTGTTGCTGACTGACCCAGCCGCCATTCCCAATTCCTTTGCCTTTCCTGCTTTCTCACTGCTAAAACATTGAGATGCTTCCCAGCCGCCATGCTGACCAGTGATGGGGAAGTCTGCTGAGGGCTTGGGAAAGCCTTTGTTTTCCAGACGAAAGGGACTACAGCCTTGGTTGCCTCCCACCACCGTGGTCTCTCTTATTTTGCCTTGCACACTCTATCAGGTCTGTATCTGCAATGGTCACTGAGCAAGGATAAGGGACAAGCATGAGGCTCCAAAGCCAACACACTACAAGTATGGCAGTCCAGAAGTCCAAGCACGGGTCCTCCAAGACGTGGCGAATGGCCGACATAAATATCACCCGCCTGCCTCCAGATGTCTCGTCACTTGAGAAAATAATCTCCCAGCTGAGCCGGGTACCAAACATCCTTCCCCATCCCACAAACTTCTCCCTGGGAATCAAGGCCGGTCTCCTCCAGGTGCTACAGCCACCAAACCCACCCACCTGTCCCCACCCTAACACCACTGTCCTCCAAAGCACACGCTCCACACCCACATTCATCACGGCACTATTCCCAGTCGCCGAGAGGTGGAAGCAACCCGAGTGTCCATCGACAGATCAATGGATAAACAGAACGTGATGCGACATACAAGGGACTATAACTCAGCCTTCAGTGGGAAGGAAACCCTGACACATGCTATGACATGGATGAACCTTGAAGACATTATGCCGAGTAAAAAAATAGCCAGTCGTTAAAAAACAAATACTGTAAAATTCCACTTATATAACCTATCTGGAGCAGTCAAAATCATAGACACAGAGAGCAGAATGGCCGTGGCCAGGAAGGAAGGGGGAGGTAGTGTTTAATGGATATAAAGTTTCTGTCTTGCAAGACGAAAAACTTCCGGAGATTGATTGCACAACAATGTGAATATACGTGACAATACTGAATTGTACACTTAGAATGGTCACGATGATAAATTTTATGTTATGCGTTTTAACCACAATAAAAAATAAATTAAAATATGAATTACCTGGAAATCCTTCCAGCATTAGAGCAATGGCCCCAAATTGGCCACCAGGGGGCGTTGTGCACCTGCTCCCGTTTCATTCCAGTGGCGGTTTCTACAGGGGAAAAAAAGCACTGGGACAAAGTTTGAGCTCCTCTCTCCTCCTGCCCCTTGTCCCCAACCCTGTCCCAGACAGACCAGCTCTGCATTAGCCCCCAAGCTGCACCGCAGTCCCACCACACCCCTGCCCCACTCATCGTCCTCTGTGTCCCTTCCTTCTGTGCTGAAGACACAGAGGTTCCGGGTAAAGTGTGCCCACCCTCCACAGGTCTCCAGATTGCCCAGGAGCTGGAGAAGAGGAAGAGGTGACAAGGACTCACCTGCCCCCAGGTTACCCAAAGGTGAGGGGAAACGTCCATGGAAATGAGTCAGAGACCTCTTATCTCCAGGGTAAGAATTTCAAGGTCAGCCAGGCCTGGGGTTTTCCCGCTCGGCTACTCACTGTGCCATAACCTCCCTAGGTGTCAGTTTCCTCATCCGTAATACTACCTGGGAGGACCGGAAGAGCTTAATAAAATCCCCGATGCCTGGAAAGCACTCAGTGAACGGGCTAGTTACCGCCCCAGACCCGCATCCGACGCCAGCCAGTGTCTCCCGACTCCCAGTGGTTTTCTGCTTTTCTGCCATACGGCATCCCCTCTCTGGGGTGCACTTTCTCCTGAAGAAAATTGCACCGTGACCTTCTGGCCACAGGGTCAGTGATTCAACCAGGTAGGACTCCGTGGGTTGCAGGTAACAGAAACCCAGTTAAACCACCTCAAGTAAACAGGAGTGTCTCACGGAATCCAATACCAATTGAACAGCAAATCGCTGATGAGAGCAGACTCAGAATCTGGGCTTTTTGAGGAACCCTGGCATATCCTCCCTCTCCTTTGTCATCTCTGTCTGTCTGTCTGTCTGTCTCTCTCTCTAAGCCTGTTTTATTCCTCTCCTCTATGCAGGTCAGCTCCAGGATGCGTGCCCACACTCACTCCCTCCAGCCCATGGACCTCGCTACCATTCCTAGAGCCCGCCGAACACTGTCCCACCTCAGGGCCCTTGCACGTGCTGTGCCCTCTGCTGAGGACACGCTTCCCTAGAACTCCCCATGGTCCACCACCTCCCTCCTTCAGGTCTGGACTTGAATGCCACCTTGGCAATGCCTTCCTTGATCAACTGATGGAACACCGCCACTCACCCCCACTCCAGCAGGCTGTAGCTCCCTCCTCTACTGTCTTGCTCTTTTCTCTTTTAACCTTGGCCATACCCCAACAAAAATGGGTTAATCGTAGTCCTTGATTCATGACCCATTCTCCTCAGCTTTTAATGATTAATTTTAATAATGTAATAAACATCCGTGAAACCACCACCCAAAACGAAAACTAGAATCTTGGCAATGACCTACATCTAATCACGTTTCTCCCACCCCAGCATCACACCCCCCCCACCGTAATTCTCATTCTGAATCTTGTATTTGTTCTTCCCTTGTTTCCTTTTTATAGTTTATTCTTTATTACATGTGTGTGCATATAATTTCAGTTGCTTTTAACTTTATATAAAAGACATCGTGTTTATGTAATGGGACATTTTTCACTGGCCGTTCTATTTCAAAGATCCATCCATGTTGTAATGTGTGGCTATAGTTCCTTCCTTTTGACTGCTGTGTAGTATTCCACCATGGGAATTTATTCATCTGCTCTCCCACAGACGGGGCATTCGGCCCACCATGAGCAGAGCCCCTGTGAACACCATTCCACGTGATTCCTGTTGGAGATGGGCAAGAATGTCTCCAGGGTCCATACCTCGAAGCAGAATTTCCTGGTCACGGCCTGAGCATGGGCTCAGCTTCAGAAGATAATGCCATACTGTTTCCTAATGTGGTAGCACCAACTCACGTCCCCACCCGCCATGTCTAAGATGTCTGCTCCCCTCCAGAGCACTCACACTTTGTGATATTCCGGTTGGTCTGCTCTCTAGCTCCACCCTACACTACTGTGTCCACACTGGAAAGGCAGAGATTTTTGACTCTTGTTCACTATTGTACCCCCAGTGCCAGATTGGTGACTGGCACTTACTAGATGCTCAATAAACATCTTCTGATTGAATGAACAAGGGGACCCGGCCCAAAACAAGACCCAAGAGCTTGTATTTATACCTTTGGCCCAATTACCTGGGGATGGACTATATCGACTCTCTCTGTGTCTCAATCCCCGCCACACCCAATCCATCAAAAGCACGATTGGCCAAAAACTACTGATGCCTGGACACCCAGGCCGATGAAATCAGAGTTTCTGAGGTAGGGCTCCCCCTTCCATAACTCCCAGTGGCTCTTAGGGTAAAACTCCCAAACCCATGCTGGGGCTTACACTCGGTCTTGCCCCTCCCTCACTCCTGCTCCATCCCAGGGGTCACTCCAGCCTCCTCTCTGTTTCTTTAACACGCCAAGTTCTTTCCTACCTCTGGGCCTTTTTGCACATCCCTGTTCCTTCTGCTCAGCCAGGTTAAGACTACGAGTGCTTTGGGAGAGTAGCTGAAATGTCACCTCCTCTGAGAAGCCCTCCCTAGCTGCTGAGACCCGGTAGGGTCCCTGTGAGAGGCCCTAGTGGCATCCTTCTCCTTCATAGCTTTTGCAGAATTTTGTAATCACAGTTTGTGTGATTCTTTGATTTGTGTCTCAATTTCCCATTAGACTTTGAGATATAGGAGAGCAAGAACCGTGTTGTTTTGGTTATTTCTGTGTCTTAGCACATAGCCCAGTTTCTGACACATAGGTGGGGTTTAGTATTTGGGGGATGGATGGATGGACGGATGGGTGAGTGGATAGATGGATGGAGGGATGGTTGGGTAGGAGGGAGAGAGGGAGGGAGGGAGGAAGCGAGGGAGGGAGGCAAAAAGGAAGGGTACTTGCACAGATGAATGTATAGATGAGTGGGTGGATGGTTGGATGAATGGATGATGGATAAGAGGGGAAAAAATGAGTTCATCTCTTTCCACCATCTTTCCGTGCCTCACGTGAACGTCCTGGCCGATGTTCTCAAGGCCATCGACAGTGCCGGGAAGAGAGGCGAACTCCAGGTTCCAAAGCCATTGTCTGGTTTCTCACTGTGATGATGAAGCATGGTCACACCGGCGGATTGAAATCACTGACGGTCACAGAGTGAGAAAATCATTGCAAAGCTCACACGCCGGTTAAATAAGTGTGATCGGCCCCAATTGGATGTGGAACTCAAAGATCTAGAAAAGCGACAGAATAATCTCCCATCTCATCAGTTTAATTTCATTGCACCGATGACCTCGGCTAGCTCATATCACGGCTGTGAGGAAGCAAGACGAAAACATACAGAAAGGAAAATCCTGGGATTCTTTTTCTAGAGATGTAATACATATATATAAAATTTTTTTTTGACAAAGAGTTTACGATTGAGTGTGTGTGTTCTTTTGGCTCCTCCATTGGTGTCTGAGCCATCTCCCCAACAGACTGTGGGCTCCTTGAAGGCCAAGTTCATTCTCCTCCTTGGAATCCCTTTGCCACGCTGCTCCAGATCCCCAGCTGGATACTATTCATTAGCTGCTGAAAAAAAACACAGAGGCAGCATGCTGCTTTGCGGGCTGCAAAAGGGCTTGGGATTCAAATCCTGGTTCTGCCTCTTATTCCCTGTGGGAACTTGGCAAGCCACATATCCTATTTCAACTTCAAGATTTTTTTGCCCCATCTGTAAAATAAGGACAATATTACCTACCTGGTGGGGCAATTGTGAAGAGCACTGGGGATGCGGTAAGTGCCTGGCACATGATAGGTACTCAATACATGGTAAACGTCATATAATGGGCATGAGGCACACCACACAAGATGAATGTGACACAGTCCCTGATCTTACGGATGTCTTACTCTAGCAGGGACAGCTTCGAAGTGGCTGAGTGTAATAACCGGGTGTCACATCAAGGAATGGACAAAAGAACACAGAGGAAAATGGGATGAGTTCAGGGAAGGCTTCCCGGAGGAGGAGACATTTAGTTAGGCCTTACATAGTGTTATTCAGTCCGGTGTCTTGGGTCCTTCTTTCCAACCTGCTGCTAAATTTCCATGTAACTTTAATCTAGCCTTTTCCCCACTCTGGGGCCCCTAGATCCTCGTCTGTAACATAAGGTTGTTGAGCATCAACTCTAAAGCGTTCGGGTCACAGCCTTTGAAGAAGAAAGCCAGAGCCCTCCTTCCCAGAAAAATGCACAGACATTAAGTTTGTCTGTAAGGAGGAGGGGGACTTTCACGGACCCCTGGAAAACCATCAGTGGACCCTAGGCTGAAATCCCAGAGCTCAGTGATGGCTTCGGAGTGTCATCACTGCAGAGGGGCTGGCCCTGCCCTCAGATAGGGCATCTTTCTCTCTCATTTGCAGTGGGCACAAGCAAGCAGAATCATTGACCCAATCTGGAAAAGCCCATCAGGCATCAGGCTGCAGGACAGAGCAGGGGCCTGGGGAGAGGAGGTCACTCCAGCTGGCTGGGGAACCGGAGTTCAGTTCTGGGAAAGCGCCCCTAAGCAGCCCGCCTCTGACCCCGCCTAGTTCATCACAATCTGCCCTGAGGAAAAAGAGGAGCGTGGGCTGCCCTGGGCAGCCTCCCAAACAGGCTGCTGACCCCGGTCTGCCGCCCAGGCTGGAGTTCCCGGACGCATCCTTCATCTTCCCTAATCTAAACACCCACAGGCCCCGAGTGGTCCACCCCCTCCCAGCTGATGTGTGTCCTCAGCTGCATCCAGCTTGCTAGAGGAAGGAGAGCTCACCATGCCATTAACGCTTGAGCTGCTGCCATTGCCTGCATCCCTTTCCATCCAACCGGCCCTCACCCAGCATTTACTGAGCACGTATTCTTTGCAGGTATCTATGAATGCGAGAGCAGAAGGCCCGCTCTTACCTTACCCCAAGGTATCTGCCTCCTAGACTAGGTCTCCGCCCATCACCACAACTCCCCCACCCTTGGGGGGCAGGATGCTGTTGCTAACCCACTCACTCACTTGGAGTAGGTGGGGGCTTTGGGGATGTGGGTTCTGGGCTGGCTTCTCAGGTCCTGGGAGAAGAATCAGCTCTGGGTTGGTATCTGGGCACTGCTCTAAACTGCTGTGTGATCCTGTTTCTTACCCTGTGGGCCTCAGTCTCCCCGGCTGTACACTTCAGATTCCATGATTTCCATCCTGCTCTGAAATGGGCCTTGCCAGCCCCTCCACAGCGCCCCCACACCCAGAATAGTATATGGAGAAGCAACCCTAGAATGCTGTCAAATCTTTCTTTAGACAATCCTGATCTAAGTCATTCATTCGAGCATTTATTGAGCACCTAGTGTGTGCCAGGCCCTGCACTGGGCAACGGGAACGTAAAGATGACTAGGTTTCAAGCAGGCGACCCACAAACACCCCACTCCATGCCTTGCGCCCTGCTTGGGGGTCCGGTGACCTCCTGGGGTCCCAGGTGGGCCTAGCTGAGGATTTGGGGCGCCCCGAGACTCGCGTGTCAGCGCCGTAGGCGCTTACGGCCGCGATCTGTCTCCTCCCCTTCCTCCTCCTCCGCCCCCTCCCCCTTCCCGTCCCCGAGCGCGGCGGCGGCCGCCTCCCACCCGCGGGATCCCGGCGCCCAGCAGCCGGCTCACGCATCCGTCGGTCGGCGGCGCAGCCTGTCCGCGCGCGGCAAGCCCAGCGTCCGGGCGCGCGGCGGCCGCGGGCCCGGGAGGGAAAGGGCGCGGAGGCGGGACCGCGGCTCCCTCCCACCCCGGGGGGAGCCCGGGAGGCGGCAGTGCTGAAGCGCGAGCCTGAGAGGGAGGCAGAGCAGAGCAGAGGAGGTGAGAGTGCGGGGTGCGGAGGGACCGCACCCCCGGCTCCTGCGGGGGCCCGCGCGCGCTTCGGGGAGGTCTGGGCTGGGGAGAGGGAGCACTTACCCCCGGGGTGGGAGGCAGCGACGATCCAGCCCTGGGCTTCGCCTCCTCCGTGACGCGACCCCCGAGGGGCCCTGGGCCGCGCCTGCAGCGCGGCTCATCCGGGCGCATCCGCGCGCACCTGCATCCCCCGCCGGGGCGCGGGCCCCGGGGGAGGGGAGCGCCGGAGGCGCTGAGGAGGGGGGCCACAGACGAGAGTCTCGGAAAATCGCGCTCACAGCCGAGCCCTCCCTTCAGGCCTGCCCCGGGGGGACGCGGGCAGCGACCCCCTTTAGCCCCCTTGCTGCCCCCCGCCATCGGTTCCCCATTGTTCTCAGCCGATCGCTCTCCCGGGAAGGGGGAGGGGGTGCCGCGCTCTATTCTTAAAGGGCCCTCTCCCCGTCTTGTCTCCCGGCAGGTCGCGAGCACGAGTGGGGTGGGGCGTGCCCACGGGCCCCCGCCCCCCTCGTCCCCCCAGCTCAGCTCCGGAGCCGCAGGCCGGGCCAGCGGGCCTGGGGCACGCGCCGCTCTCCTCCCCAGTGCGTGCTTCAGCCACCCAGGCCTTCCAGGACACAGTGGAGTGGGTACTCGGGGGACAGGGACGCCCCCTTCATCAGGAGCCGTCGGGGGGGCGGACCTGAGACAAGAAAGCGGCCCCACTGGAGCCAGGCGCAGGGTCTGGGACGCAGCTGGGAGCGCAGAGGGCTGGCTCGGTGCCCGCAGAGAGCAGCAGGCTGGGGCCGGGCCTCCTGGGTGACAGGCCCTGCGCCGCCGCCTGGAAGAAGGACGGGAGACCAGCGGGCAAGAGACTGGACCTAGAGTAGGGGCGGCTGCCTGAATCCCTTCCGTGAGCCGAGGGAACCAAGGAATTTAGAGCAACGTTTCTCCCATCTCAAGACAGACGCTTGATTTCCAGAGCAGCACCCTTTATTGGAGACACCCGGGCCAGCAAGGGGTCCTTGGATGCTGGAACACCACCCCTCACTCATTTAACCGAGGCTGCTGGGCCTCCCAGAGGACGGGGAGTTAGGAAGGAGGCTGGACAGCTCTCGCTGGCCCCCCCCCCGCCCCGCCCCGCCCCCCGGGGAGAGAGGAAGTTCCCCACCTGCTCCCAGGCCCAGGAGGAACTGGGCCAGTAAGAGTAGGGTCCTGGCCCCTGAGGCAGCAGCGGCCATGTCGCGGCCAGGCCAGAGTGTCATGATGCCCGTCACCGGGCTGGGCTTCCCGCCGCAGAACGTGGCGCGGGTGGTGGTGTGGGAGTGGCTGAACGAGCACAGCCGCTGGCGGCCGTACACCGCCACCGTGTGCCACCACATCGAAAACGTACTCAAGGAGGACGCCCGCGGTTCCGTGGTGCTGGGGCAGGTGGATGCCCAGCTGGTGCCCTACATCATCGACCTGCAGTCCATGCACCAGTTTCGCCAGGACACAGGTGAGTGGACTCGCTCCCCACCCCGCCCTACCTGCCAGGCGCGGTGGAGACGCAGACGCCACCACGGCCACGGCCGCACCACCATCTTTCCCAGGGGGATGCCGAAATCCCTCAGCGTCCCCGAGAAGGGAGCCTGGAGCTGCTGGCCGGCCAATCTGCCCATCCAGTCTCCCTTCTCCTCCCAGAAAAGGGGACAGCCTAGCCTGGTCCACGTAAGATGTCAGTTCCAATCCGGCTTCTTAGTTGTAGGGCCTTGGGCAAGTTCTAGCACGTCTCTTAGACTTAGTTTCCTCATCTGTGAAATGAATGGATTATGATCTCTCGCAGCCACGTGAGGATTAAAGAAAATTGCGCTCGCTGAGCACAGACTCTGGAACAGCCTTGGAACTCGATTATCGTGGTAAAAGGACTGTCCATGTGCTTCCTCGTTTGATTTTTTTTTTTCCCTAACAACCACAGACAGTAAGTCTTATTATGGTGTGATTAGTCCCATTTTACAGCTGAAGCCACTGAGTCTCACAGGAGCTGAGTGATTTACTCTCAGAGCTGGGATTTAAGCCCAGGCGGTTGAATTCCAGAGCTGAGGCTCTTTATCGGTATCCTGTGTCGGGGTGTTGGATGGTGTGATGGAGGTAGTAGGGATGGGGCGAGCGGGTGTTGGCGGTATAGAGGGTTGGGAGGGATGGAAATGATGGAGGAGACAGTGTTGGTGGTGACGTCAGTACTCCCCTGGTTGTGGGGTTGGTGGTGGTGCTGCTGGCTGTGTTGGTGGTTGTCTTGGGGCTGTTGTGATGGGGTGGTAATGATGGAGAGAATGAGGCTGGTGGCAAGTCTTATTGGTCGTGTGATAAGTGATGATGGTGATAAAAATGGGGAGGTCCAGTCCCAGCATTCTCCTTCTGGAGATGTGCCATCACCATGGAGATCTCCCTGAGTCGTTGTTGCCTGGTGGTCCCCATGACAAGCATGGCGGGCAGTGGAAGATGGTGAGTTCCTGCCTCCTGCAGGTTTCCAAAGAATCTTTGTCATGTTTGACCCCCAAGGACTGGCTGGTGGAGGTTTCGGGGACTTCCTATGAATCCCTGGATGGTAGCACTGCATGTAACAGCCTTGGAGACACTCGGACATGTCCCCTCTCTCTAAAGCTATGCCACCCAATATGGCAGTCACCAACCACATGTGTCTATTTAAATTTACATATATTAAAATTTTAAATAAAATGTAACATTCTGTTCCTCAGTCCCACTGGCCACATTTTGAGTGCTCAGTAGCCCCTTGCGTCTCATGGCTGATACATTAGACAGCATAAATCCAGAATGTTGCCATCTGCGCAGAAAGTTCTAGTGGATAACTCTGCTCTAGAACATAGGCGAATCCACAAAAAAAAAAAAAAAAAAAAAAAGGTTTACTGACGTTACTTCTCTGTACGTCTATGTTTCCATAACTCCAGGCATTGACTGCAGCCACTAGAGGTGCCAATCACTCATTCATGCCGCTGTCTGATCATTTATTGATTTCCTCCTGTGTCTAACTCTGTGCTAAGCCCTAGAGTACTACATGGAGCCAGCTAGACAGGGTCCTGAGTAGAGGTGACCACTGGCCGACCTGTGCTGGAGGTCCCGGTGTCGTGGGGGAGTCAACAAACACATAATCTCACAGGTACTCAGCGGCAGGTCTGAGAACGTGAAATAAAGCTGGTCTAGGAGTGGTCATGGGAGGCTCATTCGAGGAAGGGATGTTAGAACGGAAGTCCACAGAGTGAGCGAGGGGGGCAGTGTTCCAAGTGGAGGGAATAGCCAGTGCAAAGGCCCTGCGGTGGGAAGCAGGGTACACTCCAGTCCACTGTGTTTGAATGTGGGGCCGGTGGTGCAGGATGAGGTTGGAACAAAGCCTGAACAGCCACAAAACGGGCTTTGCGTTGTTTGAGCAAGTCACCATCAAGTCTTCATGCCCATTCTTCCGGAGAGGCACTGAGTCGCTGATGGGGAGATGAGAAGTGCTAGGTATCCTCTGACCCATTCCCTCTGGTTTATGCTAGAACTTTCTCTGGTGGACGCAGGGGTCTGACAGCAGAAGGAGGTGGTTTTTCTCCTCGGCTTGGTGTGTGGCTTTCTGCGGGTTCACAGCTAGTGCTGCGTGGGGAAATTTCCCAGGGCCTGGCTTGGGGGGGTAGTCCTTAGACCAAGGATAGCCCCACCCAAGGCTGCCTAGCTGGCCATTTCATCTTTGATCCCCTATTTCATTCCCAGCACCCCCACTTGGGCTCCTAGCTCCCCAAACTCCCTCCATTCCCTCTTTCGGCAGGCCCCTTACTCTTAGTGGTTCAGACTCCCTGGATCCCCCGGAAGTTTAGCTTCAGTCACTTTCCTGCGCCCCTCCCCAGAGCTGCTCACTCCACACCTGACCCTGTTTGCCGGAAAAGGGAAAAAAAAACACTCATCCCTCCATGGGCTCCTGGGAGCCTGCCCGGACCCCCTAGCGAGGGAGGAAGGCCTGAGAACAGATGGGGCTGGCAGGGGACCCAAAACGCCAGGAATGCAGAGAAAACCGCTGGAGGGAGGGGCGCCATGCCTCCCCACCGCACGTTATGGTGTGCTCCCCGCTTCTCTCAGAAGCAAATCAGTGTCAAGAAAAGACGTCTCGTCTTCACTGTTAATGGTTCGAGGAAGAGCCTCGGGCAGGTCTCCTCACCTCTCCAGGCCTTAGTCGCCACACCTGTGAAATGGGCAAGAGTGTCACTTTGCTAACAAGTTTCCTGGATTGATGGAGAGAATCAAGCCTGTGATTTTATCCCACAAACCTCGACTGATCACCCACCACGTGCCTGGAATGTTTTGAACAGTATGAATGCGTGAGAAACGATCAGGAGGTCCCAAGTCTTAAAAAGATTATGGTTTCTCTCTCTCTTACACACACACACACACACACACACACACACACACACACTCACACACACTCACTGATATAAAGTTGTAAAGCCCAAAGCTTACCTATATGTTCTGAAATGAACACAGCTTCTATGTAGATTTTTAAACTGTAAAATTCTTGCTAAGTTCATTGAGGCTGAACTTTAATTTGGGGTGGGGGAATAGCAGCACGCCCCAGCTTTGCTAGCACCCTAACACTGGAGCTGGCAGACTCTCTGATAAGGTCAGAAAGTAAATATTTTAGCCTTCGTGGCTCTGCCGTCTCTGTTGTAGCCTTGCCGTTGTAACGTAAACGCAGTCACGGACAACGTGCAAACGAATGGACGTGGCCGTGTTCTCCTAAAGCTGGTTGTGGACCTCGAAATC
This sequence comes from Eidolon dupreanum, assembly GCA_028627145.1. Taxonomy (NCBI): domain Eukaryota; kingdom Metazoa; phylum Chordata; class Mammalia; order Chiroptera; family Pteropodidae; genus Eidolon; species Eidolon dupreanum. Next base: position 102,181,585 of record CM053510.1, on the reverse strand, counting down.
TGAATTTCATCTAATTTCCACGGGTCATGAAATATTCTTCTCTTTTTATTCACCTTTTAAAAATGTAAAGATCATTGTAGCTCGTGAGCTGAGCAAAAGCAGACGGTGGGCAGATTTGGCCTCGCCCACCCTCTTGCACGCTGCTAACACACAAATGCCCTATGTGTGTGTGTGTGTGTGTGTGTGTGTGTGTGTGTGTGTGTGTGTCTGCCACGCAGCCAGCTGAAGAAAGCCCAAGTAATCAGGCTCAGACCACAGAGGCCAGGCCAGGCCAGGTCCCATGGGGGCTGCTGTTTGTTCAGCAGGCGCCCCCTCACCTCTTCCCTGCTGGACTGTTTTCATTGCTCCACACAGGGGGTGAGGCTCCCTTTGAAGCCCGACAAGTCCGGAACCCACGTGGAGGGAGAATCTGGTGACACTGGGCCACGTGAACTTAGATTACTCACAGAGGTGTCCCCCCTGTGAGGCCACAACTTCCCGGAGGGTCGTTTGCCACCCATGTCCCAACCCCCACCACTGGGGCAGCAGAGTCTGGATTTTCCACCCAGCCCCCCACCCAGCTGGACGGAGGTGTGACTTAGCCACTTCCTGGGCAATTCCCAGATTCCTCCCTGAGCTCACATGGTGGGGGCGGGGGGATGCTGAGGGGAGGGCCACTTTTCTGATTGATTGGTGACTCGCATTCTTCTCTCCCTCTGCCAGTGGCAGCCTCCTGCCCATTCTACAGGTGGGACAGCTGAGGCCAGGGAAGGCCAGACTGGGGACTATCCACAACTGCTGTCCCCAAGGCTCAGCACATGGTTGCGCCAGCTCTCCCAAGCTGTCAGGCTGGAGTGACAGGTGGTGGCTGGTTTTAGCATCTCCCAAACCTACACCATCCCTTCTGTAGGTGGCCTGGGCTCCACTCAGGCTTAGTCCCTGCCCGTATAGGAACATCCTGTCTGAGGACATGCTTAGGCTGTTGGAGATGGTGTGGGGCCATCCAGAGGGAAGAACAGTAATCACCAGGGAAAGCACTGCCAGTGTTTGGACTCCTAGGCAGGTCATTGCGCAGATGAAAGACTGAGGCCCAGAGAGGGTAAGTGACTTGCCCAAGGTCACACAGCCAACCTGTCCCGAGCTGGAACCCAGGCCATTCAGACAGCTCTAAGGGATATAGAACAAGGTGACATTTAATGCTGGGACGAGAGAGTCCCTACCCTCTTCTCTCTTGAGAGTTCCGTCGGGGCTTGTTGTCAGCGTCTCTACCAGGGCAGGAACAGCCTGTGCAATCCCAGAGGCCTCCAGGGCCAGCCCCCTAGTTACAGGACCCCTTGGGACCCTCTCCCAGCCAAGTGTGGAAGGCCCTGCAGCTGGGCCTGACAGCAGGGGCAAGAATGAGGATGTGTGTTTGGATGGGGAGGGGTCTGCCCTGATGTGGCACAGGTCAACTAATCCAAACACATGTGTCTCCCATTCCCACCTGTCCCATTTCCACCATTACAGACCCACCCTTTTGGCCTCTGGTTATTTGTCTGCCTCCGGGAGCCTCTTCTGGTACCATAAAGTCCTCCTTGCTTTTATTAGTCAGTCAGTGGCACCTGCTCAGTGACAGGTCCTGGGGACTCAGAGAGAAGGACAGGACCCCTGCCTACTTGACTTCAGAACTCAGCGGAGGCCAAAGCAGCCCCACGTGATGGGAATAGCAGCTGAACTCTCAAACTCATGAGGCCACAGATAGAGATCTGCATTCCAGCTTGACCCTTGTCTGGCTGTGTGACAAGCTGGCCATATGATTGTGGGCAAGTGCCTTAACCCTCTCAAAGCCTTAGTTCCCTCCACTGTAAAATAGGAATAAGAATCATCCCTACCTGAGAGGGTTGTCATGAGATTAAATGAGATAATGCAGGTAAAAACATGGAAAATAATACTTTGCACATAGTTAGCATTCATGCTTAAGTAGGAAAATGATTTAAATGCCTAATGGGAGAGGTGTAGGTGGCCTTCGGCCAGGTAACATGGGCAGTGTGTGTCTGGAGCCTCTGAGAGGGAGGACTTCCTGGAAGAGGAGTCCTCTGAGGGTTTGTGTGATTTGAGGGAACACCATTGGCAAGGTGCTGGAGGAGACCGCAGGCCCAGGTGGCTGTAATAGAAGAAGGGAGAGGGAAAGAGGGGGTAAGGGAGGCCTCTTGGGTCCCATGGGGCCTGGCTGGGCCGCCAGCTGCTGCCCTTTAGTGGTCGGGCCTCAGGGGACCCAGAGCCGTGCTGCAGGGCCAGCCTCGTTAATCATGGATCCTCAGAGGCCAGAGCTGGAGCAGGCTGGACAGGGGCTGATACAGACACTTCCTTACAGTCCCTTGGGGCTCTCTCCACCCAGCCAGCAGGTATCACTCCGTTTTACACATAGCAAAGCTGAGACTCGGAGGATAAGGAGCTACCTGCCCAAGCTAGGAAGCGGTGGGTGAGAGATTCAGATGCAGGCCTGTGGTGCCCGCCTCACGCCAAGCCCGCTGCCTTAGCACCTTGGACAGCGCCACCAGCGCCCTGCCCACTCCCGCAGGGTTGCGGGTGAGGGGTTCTGCCTGGGGCGGGTCCCCCTCACAGCCCCTCTCTCTCCTCTCATGTCCCCTGCCCCTCCTTCTTCCCTCTCCATCCTTTCCTGCTCTCTCCCAACGCCCCCGCACCCCCAGCCTCATCAGGCCAAGGGAGCTGTAGAGTCTGACCTAGAGATGAGGGAGATGGTGGAAGCTGTGATGGGGGAGGGGTGGGGTCGGGGGAGGTAAGAGGGAAGGCCATGAGTGCTGTGGCGGGGGAGGGGATGGAAGGCGGTGGGCTAGGACTGGAGCTGCTAACGGTAAGGTGGAGTGGGGGGTCTTGACCAGGGGGACCACGATGGGGAGGATAATAGCGGCTGTCTGTCATGGGGGAGGTGATGGGGGGAGCAGTAGGGGTGAAGAAGGTGAGAGAGGGAGGATGGAGACACGGGGGTTCTAATGGGGAGGGGACAGAGGACATGATGACAGGCTAATGAGGAGGGGTCAGGATGGGAAGGTGATGGGGCAGGACTGGTCAGGCCGTGGGCGAGGGGGTCTCTAGCCTCCTCTGTGTGGAGCTCATGGTGTGGAGGCTGCCCACGGCCTCCCAGGCCTCCCTCCTTCCATCACCTGCCTCACACCCAGGACGGCCTCCAGGGCCCAAGTCAGCTGCCCCCCATGAGTCTACCCAACCTCCCAGTTGACAGATACCCCACCAGCCCCCAACTGCCCCCGACTGATACCAGCCAAGAATATGGGGCCCCAAATCTAGAACCGGCTGCCTCAGGGAGCCTTGTCGGTGAGGCCCAGACTCCAGATTCCCTTCCTAGCAGCTCGTTAATAACTGGGGGTTTGGGGAGAGGGAACTTGTGCCTTTCAATAAACCACTCTCCCTTCCCTCAGCCTCAGTTTCTTTCTCAGTAATATGGGTCCAACAATATGGCCAGTATTCGTTCATTCAGCAGGAATTCAGTGAACACCTACTATGTGCCAGGCACTGTGCTCAGCACCAGAGAGGCAGCTTTGAATAGGACAGACACAAACCGCTGCCCTTCTGTTCTGGTGGGGGGTGATGAGTGTGGTACAGGAGGCCGGACACTGAGGAGGTCCTGGGATGGGGGAGCTGTTCCTGACCTTGGGGCTCTAGCACTGCCAGGCTGGGGACTGAGTTCCCCCCAGGTCCTGTGTGGCTGTGTCCTTGCTTAATCCCCCTAGGCAAACACCCCCCCTCTGAGCCCCTCCCACATGGAGCTGCTCTAGGATGCCACCTCTACCTGCCCAGGCAACAGTGGCAAGCAGGTGATGGGGTCTGGGAGGGAGTCTGGCACCCGGCCCTGGAGCTGAAGGCCGTGAAATGCAGAACAAAGGACGAGGCAATCAAAGGCGGCAGCACTGGCCGCCAGGACAGTCCTGCCAGCAGCCACAGCATAGCCGCCTCTTCTCCCGATGACAGGCGGCCCCACCGCCACTGAGCCCTTCTCCCCTCTCCTTCCAACTGCAAGCAGAGTATGCTGGGGAAGCGCAGAACCTACCCGAAATTGCACCGTTATGGAGCTCTCCCCAGTTCCTCTCTTCTAGGGAACAAAGTTTCATGCATGCCAAAGTGTTTGTCACCTGGTACTGTGGAAATGAGAGTCAGGGGGGCCTGGAGTAAGATCTGGCTGTAATTGGTAGGTGACTTGAGCCAAGTCCCTTCCCCTCTCTCTCAGGCCCAGTGCCTCCATCCAGGCAGAAACTGAAAATCCAAATGGCTACAGGGCTAACAGAAGTGTGTGCAGTGGCTGGGACAGCAGAGGTTTTCAACTGTTGTTCTCTAGCGCCTGGTACACAGTAGGTGCTTAATAAATACTCAAAAACATGACCAGAGAGACCGTGACTCAGCTTCTGCTAACTGTTGCCAAGAAGGCCAATCAATCCCTACGGCCGCATCTTTGGATATTTTGGGATTCGTGAAATCCAGACTCGAGTGAGCCCACCCCAATTTTTAAATGCCTGGTCATTGTATTTTTTTAAAATGTAAATAGTACGTGGACCCAAACAAAATCACATCCACCGGTAACTTGTAATCTCCAGCCTAGTCATTTGTAGCACTCGGGTACATTCATATGTGTTTGGTCACTCACTCATTCATTCACTGATTCATTCATTCAGCTGCCGTTTTCCAAGTGCCTACTTCCCAGTGTTCCTGCGTATGGAGACGGGCTAAGGTGGCTGAAAGGCAGCCCAGCCTTTGAGAGGCCCCCAGGGAACACAGATACCTGGACTTTGAGTGAGCTCTGTGCTTTAATGGCACTACTGCAGGTGCACGTTGCCGTGGGAGCCCCAAGGAGGGGGTGACTCTCCCTAAGGATGGTAAAGAAGACTCTGAGAGGATTGTGCTTGAGCTGAACCGTGGTGCCCCTGGAGGAACTTGGCGGGGAGGAAAACGCGGTGGGTGGGTGGAAGGACCTTCTAGACAGAGGGAACAGCATGTGCAGACACGCAAAGGCATCACCGTGTATGATGCGCTCAGAGAATAACTAGATGTTTGGTGCGGTTCGAGTGTGAGGCTGTGCAGACAGCGTGTGATGGACCTTGAAGATGGCCTCAAGATCCCTAAGGGCACTAGGGAGCTATCGATGGGTGTTGAGCAGGGGAGTGGTGTGGTCAGACGTGAGTTCGTGAAGGTTCCCTCTGGCTGCCACGTGAGAGTGTACAAAGGGTGGAAGGTGGGGCCATTGCAGTAGTCTAAGCAAGCAGTGATGGTGGCTTGGACCAGGCCGGGGGCGGTAGAAGTGGAAAGAAGTTCACATTTGGCTGGGTTAAGTTCTGGCTTCGTAGCTCAGTAGCTGTGTGACTTTGTCCAGTCCCTTCATCTCTCTGTGCTTCAGCAGTTCTACACGGCAATGACAATACTGGTGCCCACCCCGCCGAGTGTTGTGTGGATTGATTTGACATATGTGAAGCACTCGGAACAGTGCCTGGTACACAGTAGGCCTTCTGTGAGCATTTACTACTACTATCATCATCATCATCATCATCATCATCATCTTGTTGATTTCACAGATGAGGAAGGAGTGGCTTGGAAGGGTTAGGTCAATTGCTCAAGGCCACACAGGGTGCTGTCTGTTCCTTCTGTTCTCTATCCCCCCCACATTTCCCACTCTTGACTGTTGCCGCTGCGCCAGGGGGTCTGAACCTGAATGTGTTGGAAGCCAGGTGACAGGGATGCCCCCACATAGCCCATAAAGTGGGCAGAACCAGCTCCCAGCTGCTGGCAGCCTCCGGGCGAGGGCCCTTCAAACCCGATTTGAAGGTGGCAATCTGTCTGAACGCCCTGCAGCCCCTCAGCCTCCCCCAGACATGCTGAAGACCCCTCCCCTCCCATCTCCACTGCCCCCAGCCTGGCTGCTGGCAGACCCTGGAGAGCCTGGGCCAGCTCTGAACGTGCAAAAACCACTAATGGGCTGTGGCTCAGCTTGACAAGCCTCCTGGGAGAGTTTAGAGGGAAACAGAACACTGTGGGATTATTGATCGCGGGGCAGGAGGGGGGAGGCGCCGTGGGTCCACAGACCGCAGTTCGAATCTCAGCCCCGCCCGACATCCCGACAACCGTGTTTTCCCAAGGAGCCTTAGTTTCCCCATCTATCTGCCAAATGGGACTATTTAACAGTGCTCAGAACCCCCAGGGCTGTTGTGAGCCCTGGACGGTAATCACGAGCCCTTAGTACAGCAGTTGGCATAGGGGAGGCTCTGGCTAAATCAGCATGGTTGTCGCTATGGTTGCTGTTGTTGCAACAGAGGGAGCTGGCCAGCCGTGCAGGTCATTAGCCAGGGGGTCGGGGGAGAGGGTCTGGGCCACAACAGCGTGTGCGAACAGTCGTGATTACGATTACTTTCAGACTGGTGGAGGATTCAGTGAACTCCCTCCCTGGCACGTGCCATCCAGTGGGTGCTCGCTTCAGTTCAACCCGCTGCCCAACCCCTGGCCACGGTCCCCCACCTGACAGGATGTCCCATGATCACCTCCCACGAGGTCCCCCCGCCCCGTCAGGGTCTGGTCACTTCCTTCCACGCCTCCGCTCTCTCTCCAGAGTCAGCTTCTTCTTTAGGCAAAAAGCTGGGGGCTGAAACACCCACACACCCCACCTCGTGGCAGGGGGGTCAGATCGGGACCACATTCTCAGGGCAAAACCTCTTTCAGAGAAACAAATCTAAAGTAATGAGTTCCCCGTCGCTGAAAGTATCCCAGGCTGAGTTGAACTCCTAAAAACCAGTCCATCCTGGCCTTTCACCTGTAAAATGGGAATAATTCTGGTCTCTTCCCGGAAGCAACCACGTGAGGACAAAATGAGTTAGTGCGAGGGAAGTGCTCAGGACAGCATCTGGCACACAGTGGGCGCTTTGTCAGCGTTGGCTCTTGTCATTGTGACAGCTCCCACCCGCTCCGGTCGTCGGCTCTCCTCTCGGCTCTCCCCGCCTCTCGGCCTCGCTGTCTCATTCTCGCTGACTCTCCATGACTGTCTCTAGGTTTCAGGATTTTCTTCCTTTGTGTCTCGCAAACTCGTTTTGTCTCTCTGTCCCCAGCTGTCCTGTATCTGCCTCAGCATGTCCCATTTTGATCTTGGCCTCTCGCGACAGTCTCTCTTGCGTGTGTGTCTCTCTTTGTCTCTTTGCCTCTCTCTCTCCCTCCCTCTCTCTCTCTCTCACTCACTGTCTCTGTCCCAGGCATGAACTGGTCACTGGCTGCAGTGGCCGTGACCGCCCCCACACCCCGTCTCAGGGGCCCAGCTCCTGCTGTCCTCCAGCTGACATTTGGCCAAAGCCCCTTTCCCCTCAGTTCAGCTGGAACGAGATTGGAATTTTTCAACCAAACATTCCTAAGAAACGAAGAGAGGGGAGGCGTGTGTGTGTGTGTGTGTGGGGTGGGGGGTGGAGAGGGTGGACAGACAACAAAAGCAAATGCACAAAAACAGAAATGGTCCCTGCTTGACACCGGTTCCTAACTGCCATGGGGACTCAGCTCATCATGGCCAGCACAGCCAGGTGCTCAAGAAGGGGGCGGGGGTGGTCTGCTCAAGGATACCCAACAGAGTGAGTCAGTGAGAAAGCCCAGCCATGCCTCCCGGCCACCATCGGAGGGCCTTCCCTGTCTCTCAGGCTAAAGAACTTCCAGCCCCATCTTAGACCCATTGTTCTGGCTGAAAATCTAGGCCAAGGCCACTGGGGAGGAGAAAGGATATTTCCGCCTCTGCTCCCTTGGAAATCTCTAGATCGCAGCCCAGGTGGGTCACCAGGGAACCAGCTGGCCCCCCTCAGCCTGGTCCAGGGCCAGCATGAGCTGGAGAGGTGGACGGGTGGGCAGGCAGGCAGCAGTGGGCAGCCGTGGGCGCTGCGGGGTGCAGGGCCCAGCGGGGAGGCCAGCAGCTGCCCTAATTACTCCAGCTCTCCAGGTTCCAATCTCGTTTGAAAAGGACTCCGGGGATGCAGCCTTTAATAACTGCCCGCAAACAGGCAGGAAAATCGATACCTGGTAAATCAGGCCCCGGAGAGAGGGCTGCCTGGGCTGGCAGGCCCTGACCTGGCCGGGAGGAGCTCACAGAGTCCTTTGTTCCAGAGCTCGCCCATGCTGCCCTTCAGAACCCCGTCCCCATCCCGACCCCCACCCCCAGGGGCCCGTGCGAGCTTCCGCTCCTGCTCCAGTCTCCATTCCCTCGCCATCAAGACCGACCCCTCCTCTTTCCCACTCCCCATGAGGCCTGACCTGAGCCAAGTAGGCTGCCAGTTTCAGTTGTAGAAGCCGCCTCTGTACCAGGCTTTGTGCCTGGTGCTGAGAACACAGACCTGGTCCTTGTCCTCCTGAAAGTCATCAACCGGTGAGGGAGATTAAGAATGAGAACGAATAATTGCATGACAGTGCAAGCACAGGCATGGAATAAAGAGCTGTATATGTGCCAACTCTAGCAGCAGAACAGAAAAGCACTTCCTGGAGGAGGTGGCCATGTGGAGGGTTTTGCTGGATGAATAGGAGTTCTCAGAGGAACAAGGACTGGGAGAGGGTGAATGTGGGTAATCTGTGCAATAACAACAGCAGTCTGAGCTACCATCCACCCAGCGCTGCTATAGCCAAGCTCTCTGCCAGGCACCTATGCCATACATTTTCTTACTTTGTCCCACAGTAATTCTTTGGGTTAGGTATTACTAGCCCCATTTTACAGATGTGGACACTGAGGCTATATGTGGAGCCAGGATTTGCACATGGCCTGTGAGACTTCTGAGTTGTTTCAGCCGCTTGACTTTGCGCCTCCCACCTCTGACCCTGCCCTCGTCAGCTCAGGACGTGTCACACAGAGGTAGTAAAACAAAGCAAGTTCCTATCCCTCCTCTTCCTAGCCAGGGGCCATACCTTCCAGGAAACACAGAGCCTCAACCCTCTGCAGGAGGCAGATGGCAGTACTCCAGGTACATCAGACCTAAAGATTATCTATCATGGAGCCCACGTTTTGCAGATGGGGAAACTGAGGCCCTGTGAGGAGAAGGTGGGCACTCGGAAGCAGAGCTGAAACAGGACTCAGGATTTTCCCTCTAATCAATCCCCTCTTGGGCCTTCCCTGGAGGAATACTTGTCAAGGAAAAAAAAAATCAGTGTGCACACAGTCAATTAAAATGATAAATCAGGCATCAGAATGAGGCTGCCCCGGTGGCCCAGGGGAAACTTTCACGTGATTGGCTGGAACATGACAGGTGCCCAGGGACCCACCCCCTCCCTGCTACTTTCATATCAACAGCTACAAACAGCTCTGTGCCTCGATTTCCCCAGCTCTCAGGGTCTGGGCTATTGACATGGGGCAGGGAAAGTCCATAGTCCTAGGGATTCTCTCTAACAGAGTAAAGGACAAGCTGTGCCAGCCCTGGGTAGGGACCTAAGTAGGACAATCTGTGTGTGTGCTCAGGAGAAAGAAGCCTAAGTCAAGCCAGGGGAGAAGGGGATGGACCATGATGGGTCCCCACCCCTTTGGCTGCAGATTCCTGGGCCCAGCACCCCAGAGGGTTCCATGTAGTGAGGGCCTGCTGCGTGCCAGGCACCGTGCTAGGCGCTGGAAATACAGCCCTGAGCAAAGCAGTCAAGAACCCCCTCCTTGTAGGCTGGGGGAACAGAGTAAAGAAAGTATGCAGATTAATATACCGTGCCAGGCAGTGCTAAGTGCCAGGAAGAAAAACTAAGGCAAGGTAAGAGGATGGGAAGGGAAGGGCAGCCATTTTTAGGAAGATGGCCTGGGAGGGTCTTTCCAAAGAGGTGACAGTTGAACTGACTTAAAGAAAAGAGGAGGGGAATTATGAGGATGTCTGGGCATGGCCAGGTGGTGTTCCAGGTGAGGGAAGAGCAAATGCAATGGGCCTGAGGCTGGACAGCTTGGGATATTTGAGGAGTAGCAAGGAGGCTGGGGAGCTGGAGTGGAGTGAGTAAGAGGGGGACTTTGTAGACAATATGGGGCTTTGCAGGTCACAACCAAGACTTTAGCATTTACTCCCAGCGAGCGGGAGTCAGGGGAGGGTTTGGGGCAGAGGAAGGATGCGATCTGACTTGTACTGAACAGGATCCCTCTGGCTGCTGCATGAGAAACAGACTACAGAAGACAAGGACAGAAGCAGAGACCAGCCATGAGCCTACTGCACGCAGGAGACATACAGGGGCTTGGACCAGGTAGAATCAGTGTGGTGGGCAGCAGAAGTAGTCAGATGTGGGATGTATTGGAAGGTAGAGGTAACCGGATTTACTGATAGATTGGATGTGGGGTATGAGATAAGAAGTCAGAGATGAGTCCAAGTTTTGCGGGGTTCAAGTCCAAAGCAGCTGGAAGGATGGAGCTGTCAGTAACTGCAAGATGAGCAGGTTTGGGGGTTCAGGGAGATCAGAGCTTTGCTTTGGCAGAGCTGAGTCTGACGGGCCCACTGAACCTCCATGGGAAGGTGTCAGGGAGGTAGCTGGACACACAAGTATGGCTCTCAGGGAAGTGGATGGGGCCGGAAATGACAGCTTTTGGCATCATCAGAGATAAGATCGTATTTATCTTGATTGGTCCATTTAGCAACCCCACAAGGAGGGTCTACTTGTGCCCATTTTAGAGATGAGAAAACCGAGGTTCAGCGACATCGAGTCACCTGACCACAGTCATAGAACTGGTTGCCTCCCAGGCTTGGGGCCCCACTCATACCCTGTGTTCTGTGACTCTTCTCACCGAATCTTCCTCTCAGCCCTGTGTGTGAGGGATGGGGTAGGTCCTGGATTAGCATCACTGTCATTTACGAGATGGGGCCACTGAGGCCTCGGGGGACAAAAGGGACTTGCCCACAGTTGAGGATCAGTCAAGTGTGCAGTCTTCTGCAGGTGTGCCAAATGAACACAGCCAAAGAATCTCTCCATACTTGCCCCAGGCACAGAGCAGGCTGAAGGCTCTGAGAAGTCCTGCAGCCTGGATGTTGGGTTATCTCTCTTTAACCCAGAGAGTCCATGGAGCTTTGCTTTCAAGGAGCACCCAGAGCTTCATGGAGCAGTGGTTGAGAGCAAAGCCTCAATGCCCTTGTTTTTAAAATGGGGGCATGAAGCCCCACCTGACTGGTTTATCGTGTCTTATTAGGTTCTTTTCCAACGAGCACTCAGCATGGAGCCCTCCAAAGAGCAGACAGTTAGCAAATGTTTGTTAAAGGAAGGATCAAATGAACAACCAGATGAATGAAAAAACAAATAAGTGGACGAAGGGATGGGCGAGTACTGGGATAAGCAAAAGCCATGAAGGAATAAAAGAACAATTGAGTCCAAAGTGGATCGATGCCTGAACTAATGAATTCATTCATACATTCAACAAATATCTATTGAGTACCTACTGTGTGCAGGTGCTAGGGATATAGCAGTGAATAAAACAAAGTCCCTACCTTGTGGCAGTGACATTCTAGGGAAAGGAGACAGACAGAAAATAGGTAAAATAAAAATCATACCAGATGGAGAAAATGGAGCAGAGAAAGAGAGAGGGAAAAGGAAGTGTACAGACAGGTGTGCACATTTTTCAATAAGATAGTCGTAAAACGAAGGAATGACTGAACGCATAGATAAAGGAGTGCATTAAGGAGCATGAATAAATGCAGGTGTGAATGAAAAGCATAGTAGGCGTGGGTGAGTGGACTAATGAATTATTGAATGAATGAACTGAGGTTTATATGAATGTGTGAACGAAGGCATGAGGAAATGAATTAGCTCATGAAAGAATTGTGGAATGAATGAGTGAAATAATGAAGGAAAGAAGGTCTGCATGCCACCCATGGTGTCTGCATGGTTGTGGTGGCCTCTGTAGGTCTCTGTCCACCCCCCCCCGGGGTGCTGACTCTGCTCCCCCTACCTTATGTGAGGAGCCTCCACACCCACTGGCCCTCCTGCCCCCCAGGGCTGGTGTTGACCCTGAGAGGTCGGGGGGCTTGCCTGTTCTGTCCCCACCACGCCTTGCTGGTGTGCCCTGCATGCTGTCTTGACACCATTCCGCCTTGATTGACCCTCCACCCCAGCCCTGCGCTGCTGCCACCCCGACCTTCCTTTGGGCTGACCCTTCTGTCCCCACCCCGTCTCCCCTCACCCTCAGCCCGCCCGCCTGCGCCGACCCCCCTGTGTCGTCCCTGCCCCTCCGGCCTGTCCTAACCCCTCCCCCTTGTGGGCACAGGCACCATGAGGCCCGTGAGGCGCAACTTCTACGACCCGTCGTCAGCGCCGGGCAAGGGCATCGTGTGGGAATGGGAGAACGACGGCGGCGCCTGGACGGCCTACGACATGGACATCTGCATCACCATCCAGAACGCCTACGAGAAGCAGCACCCGTGGCTCGACCTCTCGTCCCTCGGCTTCTGCTACCTCATCTACTTCAACAGCATGTCGCAGATGAACCGCCAGACGCGCAGGCGCCGCCGCCTGCGCCGCCGCCTGGACCTCGCCTACCCGCTCACCGTGGGCTCCATCCCCAAGTCGCAGTCGTGGCCTGTGGGTGCCAGCTCAGGCCAGCCCTGCTCGTGCCAGCAGTGCCTGCTGGTCAACAGCACGCGCGCCGCCTCCAACGCCATCCTGGCCTCACAGCGCCGCAAGGCGCCCCCAGCTGCCCCGCCACTGCCCCTGCCGCCCCCTGGAGGGCCACCGGGCTCGCTCGTCGTGCGCCCCAGCGCCACCTTCGCCGGCACCGCACTCTGGGCCACGCCTGCCACCACCACCGGCCCCACCGAACCCGCTCAGTCCCCCGGGGCGCCCCCACGGAGCCCGAGCGCCCCCAGCGGTGCGCCCACCCCCGGCCAGAACAACCTCAACCGGCCCGGGCCCCAGCGCGCCACCAGCGTGAGCACACGCGCCTCCATCCCGCCCGGGTAAGACGGCCCACCAGGGCTAGGAGCAAAGAATTACAGTCATAATGATATTCATAAGCAATGTCTAGCATCTGTTAAGTATTCACTCTGTGCCAGAGGTTAACTCAGCACCTTAACGCATTCCCACTCATTGCCTCCATGCACCAGGGCCCCATGAGGTAGGTGCCATCATCATCCCCAATTTACATATGAAGAAACTGATCAGGGAGGGTTAATAACATCCCAAGACCATATAGTTAGTTCATAAGTGATGGGGCCGGAGCAACAACAATAAGCGTATGTATTCCACGTTTACTACTTGCTGAACTTTGTCTGCATCATTTATTACCCCAAATCTATCATGCCCATATTACAGACGGGGAGACTGAGGCAGGGAGAGGTATGCTACCTTCTGAGAGTCACCCAGGTAGAGAGCAGGGATTGGAACTGAGACTCGTGGGATTCTGGAATCTTCACTGTCTTCGAAATTTTAGAGAGTTTCCGCCCTGCCTCAGTCCGTGCCCGTCTCATGTGCCGGCTGGAGCAAGCACTAGCCACTTGTCTTAAACATTTCCCCTACAGGCCACACTTGAATCAGCACCATTACTTTGGGCTAATGCTGTGGTTTTCAAACTGGTCTCTGAGGACTCTTGGGGTGACCTGGGATAGTGGCAGGAGGTGGGGTGGTGGATAAGGAGAAGTCTGGCACGCAGAGCAGCCTCTCTGCTCTTGTTTTAACCGGAGTGGCTCTTTCTGGATCTCCTTTATGGATTGGCAGGATTTCCCAGCGGGATTTCATTGAGGAAAGGAGCTCGGGTCACATCAAGTATGGAAATCCCTGAGTTAAGGCCCCAGGATAGGGACCCAGTGAACCCGTCGGCTGCCCACCCTGGAGCCCAGACTTGGTCAGTCTCAGCAGAAGACCAGGCCCTGAGGGAGTGGGAATGAGAGCGAGGAGCAAAGACCTTGACCTTGGGACAGACTAGAAGGGAAAAGACCAGGTGACGTGTGGGTCATGATGCCTGAGAGTTGGGGCAGGCACCAAAAGCCAGCTCTGCTTTTGTCACTGTGGCATGGCCTAGGGGGTGACCATGATGACCTGAGGCCAGCAAAGGTCAGATCTGGCTATAACCTTTGAGGTCACCTCATCCAGGCCTCCCCTCTCACCAAGGGAAACCAAGACTTGTGGAAGGGAAGGGACCCCGAAGTAGGCTGACCTATCTGCCTTCTGTCCCTTTGAGAGTCTGACTGCTTGGGTTCAAATCCCCTCTCAGTCACTTGAGATCTGGGGTGAGTCTCTCCCCTTCCCTGAACCTCAGTTTCATCATCTGTCAAATGGGAGCAAGACTCCCCATTATGTGGAGCTACCGTGTGTCTGAACATGGCGTCTACACATCGCAGTAGTTCAGCGATGACAGCACTGTTTGTCACCCGAGAGGAAGGTTGGTCTGGCGGGTGGAGGTGCTGTAACTTTCCATGGGAAGGATTGCAGCAGCTGCCACCTGCCTGCCGCACCCTTCCGCTTCCCCTTCCCCTCCAGGTCATTCCTCTGGGGCAGGCCCCATGCCAACAGACAGACCTGAGGAGGCTGGGGAGGGCCACTCGGGGAGGTGCTGCAGGACACCTACCTATCTGGGGATCACAGGGGCTGGAGTGTTCATTATGGCTCCTGGTAGATAGATCGCACCCTGGCTCCAGCTCCCTTAGGAAAAACGAGGGCTGGTGGAGGGCCCCAGAATGACAGAAAGAGTGGGACAGCAAGCTGGAGTGGGTGTGGGAGGGGCCAGACCCAGGAAAGTTCCAGGGACCTCTGCAGCAAGAATTTGAGGACATTCTCTGTGGGGCTGTATTGTTGTTACCCACTAGTGGGTTATGAAATTGAAAGGTTGTAACCAGTTTTTTCTCGGAATGGGATGGAGTAGAGTAGAAAGTACAATAACGGTAAGAATTGCTCTTTGACTAGTTTGCACCATTTCTACATGTGTTTATTGGGCTGCCAGGTGAAATGACTTTCTTAGTCACTGATGAAATTTGTGAAAGCCACTGTTATAGAAAAGGCTGGGAATTACTCAGCTTTTGTTTTTCAATATTAATTGTCCAAATATGTACTGTAGGTGCATGTTCACAGGGCAAACAAGACAAAGGGAGTCCATAATGGGGAGACAGACATAGAACAAATAAATGAGTAAATGAACACAATCACTGAAGAGAGAGGGAAGTGCTGGAGAGGCAGTGGGAAAGGGCAGTGTGGCTGGGAGGGAATGGGGCAGACTCCTCTGACGAGGCAGCCAGATCTGGAGAAGGGCTGATCTGGGCACAGGAAGTAGCATGCACAACTTAACTTTAACGGGGCTAGATGGATATGGCATTTCCAGGGAAGAGCTACAGGTGTGAGGAGGGCCGGAGGGTGTGGGGCCAGCAAGAAAGGGAAGGGCACCTTTCGCTGCAAGTGCAGAGAGGTGCACGTGGGAATGAGTCCAGCAGGTTCTGGAGATCACACAGGAGTGGTGGTGGGGGGGTCTCTGCTGGAATAGTAGGGGCTGAGATTTTTTTTCCCAAGTGGAGCTACAGAGCCAGATTGTGGGGCCTCAGGGGAGCCTGGGCTTGGTTGGTGCTGCTGGCAGTGGGGAGCTATAGAGTGTGCCGGAGTTCGAGAGGGCTGTGGGGAAAAGAAAGATTTCTCCTTGGGGGTGCTGATCATTAAACACGTCCTTTTCTGACCCGCCATGTGTTCTCCACCCAGTCTGTATCACTTCCTCTCCTCCTCTCGTGGGAACCGTTTCTGATCCTGAGACCAGACGTTGGTCTGGAAAGGAGGTGAGGGGTGTCGGTGGCTGACAAGGGCTCCCTCATCCCTCCTCAGCCAGACAAGCCCCCAACCCCTATCTCCAAGGCACCGCAGCTGAAAACACCCCAACTCAGAGTGGGAGGATGGACGCGAGACCTTTGGAATCTGCTGCTAGTGGGTAGGGGGAGTGGGAAGAAGGCAGGACGGGGGTGTCAAACCCCGGTTCCTCCAGGCTGAAGCTTCGCTTTGCCAAACAACTGAGGCCCAGGTGCAGCCAATGAGGGGAAAGGAATGGGGTCTCTGAGGAGCCAGGCCCCCCACCCTGCCCTGGTCGCCAACACCTCAAAGCCCTCATGCCTTTTCCAGTGTCTCAGCCTCTGTGTTTACGAGGTCCAGATTCCCTCTTTATACGGATGCCAGTCACGCTGGCTAGGGCCCGCCCCGGTGACCTCATTTTCTCACCTCTGCAAAGACCCTGTCTCCAGAGTTATCTAGGGACTGGGCGTTGGGACTTGGGCCAGGTGAGGTCTGGGGCACGTGATTCAGCCGGGAACAGTCTCTGTGACTCTCCTTTCAGAGCTGACTCTCCGGCCGTCTTTTCGTCTGCCTGTGTCTCTGTGCGTCTGTCTCTGTCTGTCTGTCTGTCTGTCTGTCTATCTTTCTCTTGCTCCTCTCCCACCTTCCCTTTCCGCTCAGCAGCTCTCTCCTCTTCTCTCCACCCTTCCCCTCTCCCCAGGCTGGGTGACCCTGGGCCCATAGCTTCTCCTCCTTAGCCTCGGTTTCCCCATCTGCCCACGTGGACCTAAGACCACCGCCATCACACGCGCAGGCTCGGTCGCTAGCATGTGACCAGCACGGGACGGGGGAGTGGACTCTGCAGAGAGCTCTGACTCCATTCTCACACCCCATCCTCAGCCCTGGGTCGGCAGCAGCACGGAGGTCCAGAGAGGGGTGTTGACTTGCCCAAGGTCACACAGCCAGTGGAGCCAGAGTGTCTCCTTGGCCGGGGTTTTTTTCCACTTGCCCCAGTGATGGGGCGAGGAGCCAGCTGGCCGCCCCGGCCTGGGGGACATGCAGGGGTGGGGAAGATCCGCCCCGTCTCCTGAGAGAGCAGCGTCCAGCACTTTGGAACACAGCTGTGGGGCGGACTCAGAGTTTCCACCCCACGGGGTGGAGGGGAGAGGGAGGGGGACAGCTGCAGGCCTGTTTCCCTGTACGGAGCACTCACTATGTCCCAGGCTCCCCTTCCCGGCTTTAAACGTATCCCCTCTCTTACTTTCCACAGAAACCCAAAGTGACAGATCCCGATTATCCCCATTTTTTTATATGAGTAAACTGAAGCTCCCGAAGGCTGACACTTGTTCAAGGTCACACATTAGGACTTTTGATTCAAAATCCCCTATTGGCTAGGGCATTGGGGCGTCCCGAACCCCTGCCTCTCCATTCCAAGTTTCCGGCCACAGTTCCAGAGATACCCCCCCACCCCACTCCCCTACCCCAACCCTGATTCCTCAGGGTACCTCCGAGCAAAGATGGAAGGAGGTTCAGAAGCAGTCCACTCAGAGAACCGGATGAGAGTTCCAGACAGAGGGAACAGCTTGTGCAAAGGCCCCGAGGCAGGGCACAGCTGGTGGGAGAGGAGGTCGGAGGTGACATGGGGCCAGTCCTCCCGGCCACGAACGCTATAGTGAGGACTTTGGCTTGCACTGTGTGTGAGACGTGAGCTGGAGAGACACCCGTGTGGCTTTGCTGTAACAGGGACACTCTGGTTGTTGAGAATAGATTTCAGGAGCCGACTGAGGCAGGAGGCAGGAGCCCGTGGGGAGGTGGGCTTTGATGTGGTGGGTGTGTTTGAGTGTTTGCCTCCATTTTTTTTTTTTTTTTTTTATTTCTAGCAGTGATTTTACGTTTTTACTTAAAAGAGTCCACATCCTACCCCTCCAGTTCTTGAATAGGCATTCCAGCTAAATACTTCAAAAATAAAAAAGTACTGGAAAACGCAACATAAAAAGTCTCGCCCTCCCCGCGTCCCTACCTGGCCTCCGGCCTGCCCCCCGCTCCCCCTTTCCGGGCTTCACGGGTGTGTAGTGGCTGTAACTCTGCCTCCCACCGCTTCCCCAGCACCTCACCGCAAGGTCAAACCAAACACCCCACCCTGCCCCCCAGACCTGAAGCACTTCCTGCCCTGCTCCCTGGGAGGCCCAACCACACACTCCCATGCACGTGGCTGCCCCAGGCCGTGGGAACACCAGCCCAGCCTGCCCTGCCCTGCCCCGCCCTCCCCTCCCCTCCGCTCTCCTCCCCTCCCTTGCTGGTCTCCTGCTACACTGGGAAATCCTGGGAAAGAGTAACACTCAGCCCCCAGACCTCTGGACAAACCTGATCCCCAAATGCCAACTGCCTTCAAAATGTCTCCTTAGGGGACTTCTGCACCCTTTCATCCCTAGGAGTTGGGGTGGGAGGGTGAGAGGTCCCACTGGACAGAGGGGAAACAGGTCCATAGACGCTCTGAGGCTTGTCCGGGCAAATGGGGTGCTCAGACAAGGACAGGGGACGTGAGCAAGGCCTCTAGGCAGCAGCTGTTGAGGGCTCGTGGGTGTTGCTGAGTCCATGGGGCACCCAGTTCTCCCAGAGCTGGCCGTGATGTCTTCAGCCTCTGGGCTCTGCGGAAGGGGTAGGTGTGGGCACCTGGTAAGTTCCAGGACTGTGGGGAGCAGGGGTTCGGACACAGGGGAAGTGGGCACTGAAAGGGGACAGATGACAGAAGCAGGCTCAGAGCACATGGGAACCCCTTCGAGCACTATTCATTTCCTTCTCCCCATGACACGACACTCTCGCTTCCACCTCTCACCCACGCTGAGGCTTGAGCCTCCCTAGGCCCCCAAGGGCCCCTGGGTAAGTGTCAGATGTCCTGAGGGCCCCTGAGGGCAATGGGGAACCTGGAAACCATCATCAGAGAAGGTGACATGCCTGGGGTCTGGGAGTGGGGGGGGGATGGGAGGGGACAGGGAGGACAGATATGAGTAGAGGGATAGAAGTTCAGCTGCTCTAAAGGGAGTGTCAGTGTGGCTTTCTGCGTCCCTAGGGTCCTATACACAGAAAGGGGTGGCCAGAGCTATAACATATACCCACTGTGCAACCCCTGGTCCAGCCTGCCCAGGGCTGAGCCAGCTCCAGGGTCCAGGGCACAGGCTTTAGATCACCTTTAGGGCTCAGAGGTCTCAGAAGGCTGGCTCATCTACAGGTGACCCCACAGATCAGCCTAGTAGGGTCAACCCTGGCCACTGACTCAAAAACTCCAGGACCCGGTGCCAGCTGCCCCACTAACCAGCCGGGTGACCTTAGTGAAGTCACTTCTCTCTGGCCCTCAGCCTCATCATCTGTGAAATAAATGACAAATAGGTTTCATCTCCTGGGCCATCTCTCCTTGAAGGATAGTGACTTCCTGGAGCACTGTTGAGAAGGATTCTGAAGTTGCATTCTGGCTTCTTGGAAAGGTGCTGGGATCGACTGGTGATGCCTGCCGTGGATGCTTGCTGGGAAGTCATAATACGTGATATCATATATTTGCCATCCTTGTTTCAACCTTGTGTCTGGGGCAACATGTGGCATTAGAGCAGCTGTCTCTGAGGACACCAGGCCCCCTTCTGAAGAGACCACAAAGCTAGCAGACCAATTTCTTATTTGGCTCAACTCCCCCATTCAGTACTTACTGAGAACCCATCCCATTCATGCCAAGTTTCATCCTCAGTCTTAGGGTCACAGGGCTGGATCAGACATGTTTCCAGAAGCTCACAATCTAGTGGAAGAGAGAGGAGTAGAGCCACAAAACTGGAAAGCAAGACCCAAAATGTGTCTGTCCTCAAAGGAGGATAAACACAGTTCCTTGGGAATTAAAAGGAGTGGATATGAATTCACTTGCAGGAGAGCCAAAAAAGCCTCCTAAAGACAGTCTTTGAAGGGTAGATGTGAAATATTTGGGTTCCCCAAAAGCTTGCCATGGGACTCCTGCCTCGAGTGGGCCAGGAAGCGTTTCTGGGAATTTCTTGGAGAAAGTTTGCTTGGGCCATTCCCACAGGACGCCGTCTTAGTGTGCTTGCTCACTTAGAATGAATGTCAGCCGAGCGCCGCGGGGGACTAGCTGCTGCGGAGGGTGTCTCTCTGGAACCCCTGCTTCCAGTCTCACCTCAAATGTGTGCAAACGTTGCATGGGGACAGTGTGCCCAAGCATGGGCGCGTGAGTCCTCCGCTCAGAGCCTCGCTGCAAAATCACAGCTTCCTTCATTCATTAGTGCAACGGGTGTTTACTGAGCATCTGCTATGTGCTCAGCACCAATGTTGGGTGATCAAGGAGGGTGTCTCTGATGAGGCGGCATTGCAGCAGAGAGCTAAGTGGGCCTTCGGGCAGAGGGCATGGAAAGTGCAAAGGCGTTGAAAGGGGACCGTTAGAGGAAAGGTAGGTGTGTCTGGACTAGGGAGTAGGAGGGGGTAGGCAATGAGGTCACAGAGGCAGGGGCGCCTGGTCATGCCAAGGACTTTGTAGTACTAGGTTGTGATGAGTACTGTAACAACAACAAAAACAAAGGAAGCAAGGTAAGGGCAGTGACAGAGAGTCCTCTAGAGTACCGTGGCAGGGAAGGTCTCTGATAAGGTGACAGGGGGCAGACGCCTGTGTTAAGTGAGGGAGCAAAGTATGAGGCTCTCTGGGGAAGAGCCTTCCAGGAGAGGGATCAACAAGTGCAAAGGCCCTGGGGTGTGAATGTGCCTGGCATATTTGAGGAGCAGCAGGGAGACTGGGGAAACTGGGGTGGAGGGGTAGGGGGTGAGCATTGGGAAAATGGAGTTCCAGGGGTGGATACTGGCTGTCATGTAGGATAAGGGGGTTGGATTTATTCTGGGCAAGAGGGGAGCCACCGGAGGTGGAGAGCAGAGGACAAACAGGATCTGATGGGGGTATGGGAAAGGCAGCAGGGAAACCAGCATGGCAGTGGGACCCATCTCTGCCCTGGAGTGGCCAAGCCCAGCTTCTGGTCAGAGCAGATTTCACGGGGGCCTGAAGGAGGCCTCCAAGACCCTTTGCCAGGCTGGGCCCCCAAAGGGCAGAGCAGAGAATGAAGGCTGGCCCGCCTTCTGGGAGGACTGCAGGCAGCAGTCTCTTGTCCAGGGCAAAGGATGTTCTCACTCAGTCGGAGGAAGCAGCGCATCCCACATCAAAAGGGGGCCTGGGTGGCTCCCACGCTCAGGCGTCGTGGGAACCCTGATACCCTGGGTTCTCGCAGAGGGCCTGCAGATTAAGAGGGGCTGGGGGCTGCCTCGGGACTGTCCCCCAGCTTGCTGATAGGTAAATAAAAAACAGTCTAACTGTCATGCCCTGCTCACAACCCTCTTCCCAGCAGCAAGACTGACTTTTGTAACCCAGGGCTCGGTGGTGTTTAAGAGGTGCTAGGACTTGCAGGGAAGCTGAGATGTAAAACCTTCTCTTTTGGGGATCCACCACCCCCTCACCTAACTCCCAGGCCAAATGCTCAGCAAGGCCAGGGTCATGAGCTGGACTTGACCTTAGGCTTTCTATAGATCTGGGGTAGCATTCCGTCTTTACTGATTGGAAAAGGCCGTGCTGAGAATTCGACTCGGCTTAGGAGCATGCTGTGGTGGATTCGTGGTGGCATGCATGCTAAAAAGTTTTCTTTCCACCCACTTTACAGAGAGCCCTGGAGAGAAGGAGGGGTGTTTTCTCATGAGACAAAAGGGAAGGAAGGGGGTGGGGAGACCTAGGTATGATGAGGACAATAACCGTCTGTCTACACTAGAAGCATTTTAAAGGACAAGACAGGGAAAAGGAGAAGCTTGATGTGCATGCCTCTCTGCTTTCCTGTAAGTGTATGGGGAGGGATGAGATTAGGGTAGCCACACCCCCAGGAAGGTCCTGGAGGATTCTGACAGACCCCGAGAAGGCTCAGATGGACACAGCTCCATCTCTTGGGTCCCCCGCAGGCTGTAGTGAAAATCAAGACCTTAGCCCTGTACCAAAATGAACTGTACATGTCTTAACTCATTGAACTCTCACAAGACTCCAGCCCATTACAGATAGGGAAACTGAGGCACAGCACCTTTCCCGCATGTACACCTCAAGTGACCAGGCTACCCCATTGCACCTCCCTCAGGAGCTGGGTTCTGTGATGCCAGGCCACCAAAGTGTTTAGAAACCCAGATATCTGCTTCAGATGCCACCTCAGCAGGGTCTGGGAGGGGTGCCCAGTGGACCAGATTAAGGCCGAGCAGCCATGGAGCGGAGGGGTTGTGTGTAGTGTGTGTGTGCGTGTATTGTTGTGCATGTGACCCCGTGAAAGATGAGCCTCCCCAGCCAAGCATCTGTGTGTCATTGTGGGAGTGTAGGTCATAGCGTGCCTGCTCATGTCCCCACATGCGGATGGCAGGGTCCCTTTGTGGGCTGCAGAATGTTGGGTGCTTGTGAAGACAAAGGCACATTTCCCCCGAATTTGCTGTCAGCTTTTCCACAGCAACGTGTGTGTGGGGTGGGGTGGGGGGTGGCGGCTGCGGCCGGCGGGGGTACCGCTCTGCATGAGCTGGCTTCTCTTGTCTAATCGAGTGTCCCCGCAGTCTGTACATGTGTGTACCTCTGTGTGTGATGTGTTCCCTAGAGTATGTGTGTGTGTGTTTGGTATTTTTCATGCAGAAGTGTGTGTGTGCCTGAATCTTTGCATGTTCGTGAGTGTGCTCCCTGAGGTGTGTGTGTGTGTGTGTGTGTATCTTTGTATGTATGTGTGCATGGTATGTGTTCACTGGAGTGTGTGTGTGTTTATGTACCCATGTGTGTACATAGGGGTGCATGTTCTCAGGGGTGTGTGTGCAATCTTCTATCTATGTGTGCGTCTGTATACTTGTGCATGTGCTGTATTCCCCAAGTATGTGTGTGCATGTATATATAGTATACATTCCCCGTGTGTGTGTGTGTGTGTGTGTGTGTGTGTGTGTGTGTTTCTGGACTCGCTGCAACAGCGCCCAAGCCTGCCAATCGTACCATTTGCTTAAAGACACTTCCCAGCCACCTCGCTGGTACTGACTGTGCCTGCCAGGGGCAGGTGACCAGGCTCAGTCCTTAGCAGGCAGGCAAAGGGGGCTGTAGCAGTTCCTTCGTCAGCTGTCACTACTCCACTGGCCCCTCAGGCTGCCCCTGGCTTTCAGAACACTCATCTTTATCAACATTTATCTGCCCAGGGCTCCGTGCCCATCAGCAGCCAAGCACTGAAGTCACAAAGGCTCAGGCAGGCACGCCATGCAAACCACAGGAGGCTTTCTCAGCCAGCCCTCTTGACAACCTCCTGGGGGAGATATTGGTATTGACCTCATTTTACAGAGAAGGAAACTGAGGGTCACAGAGGTTAAGTTACTTGCCCCAGTTTGTCACTGCAATATTTTCATGGTTTCCTCTCCGAGGTGGAGAGAAGTAATACCGTGACTTAGTAGACTGAGGTGCGGAGAGATGGAGCTACTCATCCGAGGTGACACAGTGACGGTGATGATGGTGACAATGACGGTTAATGTTATAGCTTTTATTAGATACCAGCAATGGGGCTCAGCCCTTGACATGTAGAATTTCATTGACTCTTGACAGCACACATACGGGAGGTGCCACCGTATCCCCATTTTACAGAAGAAACAGGCTTATGAGAGGTGTGATCATGTGCTGGGTGTCACCCAGCTGGTTAGCGGTTTAGCTGCCATATGAAAGTGGCTCTGGCTGATCCCAAAAGTCAGAGCCCTTTTGTGGGGAGGCCACATTTTCCTAGGGCCTCTTCATCTGAAGAGAGGACAATGCCTTAGTCACAGGAAGTGACATCAGCAGATATTGCAGAGGAGGAATGATGTTTGTCATCACATCTTCGGAAAACCCGGGTTTACCATCCCTGACCGTATTTCCTCATGCAGGACCGAGAGCCTTGAATATGCTCACACAGGTTGTGAATTTTCCAAGAGGGAGACATTGTAGTGTTTCCTAACATATGTGATCCCTGAATCCTCCTCTCCCGGAAACTTTTATGGGGGATTAGTGCTCCATATAGCAAATTTTGACTGGATTGGCTAAATCACTAATAGTTGGGTTTCAGGCACAGCGACCAGTGAAAGCAAGCCATTGGAACCCAGGTGCTGTGGAATGGGGGTGTTGGCGCTAAGCCTAGGGGTCCATTCTACTATAACCGGGGTGAGGTCCTGGTCTCACCCACCCTATGATAGAAGGATGTCAGAATGGGAATTTGAATTCACTGGAGATCATTCTAGAGGACCCCGACTGGCACAAAGGAGTCGGACTATGCCCAGGAGCCAGAGCCAGAAGGCAAACCAGAGTCCCCCGATTCTCTGATAGGGGAGGGGCTGGAATCCAGCTGTAGCCTCTTCTCTTCTTCCCTCAGGGTCCCCGCGCTCCCGGTGAAGAACTTGAACGGTACGGGGCCCGTCCACCCGGCCCTGGCAGGTGAGGTCCAGGCCCAGACAGGAAAGAAGGGCAGGACCCACAAGGAGGCCGCCCCACCTGTCCGCCCCTGGGGCTGAGGGGTGGGGCTCACCCCACACACGTACCTGAGATCCCCAGGATCTCTGGGTGAGAACAGGTGGGCGGGGTCTGGGGAGAGGCCCATAGGTACACCCAATGATAGGAGGGTGTGAGTGGGTGGTCGCTCCGCCCCTAACTGTCTGGACCACGCCCCCAGGGATGACCGGGATCCTGTTATGTGCGGCCGGGCTGCCCGTGTGCCTGACGCGGGCCCCCAAACCCATTCTGCATCCGCCGCCCGTGAGCAAGAGTGACGTCAAGCCCGTGCCCGGCGTGCCTGGGGTGTGCCGCAAGACCAAGAAGAAGCACCTCAAGAAGAGTACGCCTTCCACGCCCGACCCTCATCTCTGAACTGAACCCCACTAACCTTTAGGCGCAACCCCTCTGACCTCTTCCTCCAATTTGTTCTTGGGACTTAGAACCTCACCTTCCTTCCCTGACCCCATCTGCAACCAACTCCGATTACATCTAACCTGCAGCAACCCCTGACATTTGACCCCTGTCAACCCCACCCCTCTGACCCCTGACCCAGTCCCAAGCCAAGCCCTTAGGAGTAGACCCTTCATACCCTCCAGCTCAACTCCCTGTGTCCTTGCAGGTAAGAACCCCGAGGATGTGGTTCGAAGGTACATGCAGAAAGTAAAGAACCCACCTGATGAGGTGAGTCCCAGGGGACAGAGGGCTGGCCTTGCCTGCAA
The DNA here is from genome assembly GCA_028627145.1 of Eidolon dupreanum. Taxonomy (NCBI): domain Eukaryota; kingdom Metazoa; phylum Chordata; class Mammalia; order Chiroptera; family Pteropodidae; genus Eidolon; species Eidolon dupreanum. The sequence continues at coordinate 102,156,658 of CM053510.1, read as the reverse complement.
AGATGAAGAGCCCTCCCTTCCCCTTCCTTCCCTCCCCTCCACGCCCCCCCATATGAATCCCTTGTGGTTTTGTTACAGTCCCTTCTCCCAGTTTGTGGGTTTGCCTTTCCACTTTCTTTACAATGTCTTTTGATAGACAGAAGTACTGAAGTTTAATAGAAGCACATGTATCAATCTTTTGATGATTGACCATTTTTGTATCTTATTTTCATTCATATTTTTTAAGTTTTGCTTTTTTTTTTAAATTGAATTTACTAGGGTGACTGACATTGGTTAATAAAAGTTTTGCTTTTTATAGTTCTCCAAGCCCTCTGGAGGGGGCGTGAGGGAGCCACATCCCTGAAATCGGTGCATGGGGAAGTCTTTTCCCTGTGACAGATGGGTCCCAGAGAGGGGGTCATCTGATGCCCTTGGTGGCCTGGGGGTCTGGCCCTGCTGCCCCCAGGGCTGTCCCTCCCCCCCCAGTCCTCAGTCTCCCCTTTGTGCCCACCCCCAGGACTGCACCATTTGCATGGAGCGGCTGGTCACGGCATCCGGCTATGAGGGCGTGCTTCGCCACAAGGGTGTGCGGCCGGAGCTTGTCGGCCGCCTGGGCCGCTGCGGCCACATGTACCACCTGCTGTGCCTCGTGGCCATGTATTCCAATGGCAACAAGGTGGGCTGGGGGGGGCAGTGGGTGGGGAGCGGGCAGGGGAGCCGGGAGGGGCTGGGACACCTGGGGACCTCACCACCAGCCTCCCCTGCCCCAGGATGGGAGCCTGCAGTGCCCAACCTGCAAGGCCATCTACGGGGAGAAGACGGGCACTCAGCCGCCCGGGAAGATGGAGTTCCACCTTATCCCCCACTCGCTGCCCGGCTTCGCTGACACCCAGACCATCCGCATCGTCTATGACATTCCCACAGGCATCCAGGTGAACCCCCTCAGGCCCCCGACCCCGACTCCTCGGACCCCTCCAGAGGCCCCCCCTCACACCTGTCTGCAGTTCAAGCCCCTGCTGTTCCTCCCCACAGGGCCCCGAGCACCCCAACCCAGGCAAGAAGTTCACTGCGAGAGGCTTCCCCCGCCACTGCTATCTGCCCAACAATGAGAAAGGCCGGAAGGTGGGTGCTCTCGCGTGAGGGTGCAGGGCTGCAGGCCAGGGCCCCAGCCACTGTCAGCCTGAGCCTGTGGTCCCAATTATCCCAGTCCCTGCTTTCCCATTCCTACCCGCACCGGCACTGACCCTAACAACCTGGTGCGTGTCTCACCCTGCCAGGCACTGCTGAGGTCAGGGTCTTGGCTCCATTTTACAGATAAAGAAACAAAGGCCCAGAGCAAGCAACACGCTCTTGGGCTCACAGCTACCAAGTGCTGGAGCCGGGATTTGAACCCAAGGAGTCCAGGCTTTCCACTACCACACTATAGATTTTTTTTTTTTTTACTTTTTGGTTTTTGAAAGAAGCTAGAAATTCTGATTTTCATGTGAAATCTCCAGGTTTTTAACTATTGCCCACGAAGTCACAAAGTGGCTATTTCATACAGTGTGGGGTCCAAACCAAACACAGCGGAGGGCTGTCGGTTTGCGATCCCTCTTTTACCCCAGAAGAAACAGGCAGATGACTTAGAAAGAGCTTTTACTGGGGCAGTCAGTCCAGAGTAGGAAGTGGCCAAGCCTGGCAGCCCCGCGGTATCCTGAGGGGCTCATTAGCTCCTAAAAGAGCCACAAAGTGGGGGGGGGGGGCGAAGGCGCTGGAGGGGCTCAAGCTGTGGGCGGGGCTGCCTGTGACCCCGCCCATCGCCCCGCCCTCCAGGTGTTGAGACTGCTCATCACAGCCTGGGAGCGCAGGCTCATCTTCACCATTGGCACGTCCAACACCACCGGCGAGTCGGACACCGTGGTGTGGAATGAGATCCACCACAAGACCGAGTTCGGATCCAACCTCACGGGCCACGGCTATCCGGACGCTAGTTACCTAGACAACGTGCTGGCCGAGCTCACGGCCCAAGGCGTGTCTGAGGCTGCAGCCAAGGCCTGAGGCCTCAGGCTGCCCAACTTCCCTCCTGCTTTGCCCCTGGTCCGGCACATGCCTCCCTCCACCAGGTGTGTCCTGGTGGCCCAGGTTCAAGGCTGGAGAGGAGCCTGTGGAAGGAGCCGGAAGCGTTCTGGGTGTGTGGTTGGTGGCCGTTGGGAATGATGAGAGGATGAAAGGCCAGCGCGCTCCCACCTGTAGCTCCCTGAGAAGGTCATAGAGAGAGTAACGGAAACCACAGCGACCTCCCTACCAAAAAGACAGAGCCCCGTCCCACACACAAACACACATGTCCTGATGAACACATGCACGCACACCCACGTGCCTCTACTTACCCCCGACCCGGGGGGAGGAGACAGGAGACCCCTGTGATACTCCATGTGGAGCCCACCTGTATCTCTATCGCATCTGTACAGGCTTGTCTGCCAGCAGGAAGATTCAGGTCAAGCATTAGGGGCCCGCTGGGACTCCCGGGGGAAACTTAGGAAGCTCAGCATATCCCCGTCTCTATCACCAACTGATGGGCAATCGTGGGCCCACAAAGTGGAAGCCCCCAGATTGCGCAGTTTTGCAAAGGGACAGGCCAGGGAGAGGGGGACTAGAGGTATTTTGTGCTTGTGTCTCGTCATTCTTTGGGACACTGACCCCCTCCTTCTTCCCTCCCATCTCCCAGGCCTTATGTCTGTCCCAGATAAAGGCACTATTCTCCTTTTCTCCCCATCCCATCCTCTTCATCAAATCGCTCCCAAATGTTAAGATCCAAAGGTTGGAGCTTCTGGCTTCAGGAATAAGACGAGGAGGCCTAGCTTAGGCCGGCAGGTCTAAAAAGCAGACTGGAGAGCAAAGAGTCCACTTCCCTTACTTGGGAGTGGGCCGCAGGGTGGCTGATGGTCTCGGCCAACCAGGGGCCTGTTGCCCAGGCAACTCACCAGCTCCGCCTCTGTTGATTGGCTGCCACGGTGGAAGTCAGCCAAGATTTAAAAGGACGCCAGCGATTGCTCTTTTGAAAACCTACCAGTCCCACTGTGGGTGGAGAAATAAACGGTCTTTCTCCTCCTCTCCCAGTCTTTTCCTGCCAAGAAGTGGGGAGCGGGCGGCTGTTCTTGGGGGCCTTCTGTTTGTCCCATCAAGGAGCATGTGACAAAATGACCACCCCAGGACCGTTGCCCCTCTCAGCCATGGGCAGCTAGAGATACAGGGTCCTCATAAATCTCATCCTGGGACAGGCAGGGGGTGTGATGGTGACAGATGAGACCCTCCCAGTCCTAGTCCCTAAGAGGGCAGAGGTGAAAGTTCCATTCTCAGGCATGGGTACCAGGTAATGCACACACAGTGCTCCCTGGTAAAATTACTAGGAATGAGGAACTCAGCCAGCAACAATCTTCTTAGCCTTTGCAATATCCCCGGGGATGCCCAGGTGGCTGTGGTGGATACTGCAGCTTCAGGCGACCCCTGCTGGCCTTCCATGGGATATCACTGCATCCTGGTCCACCTTCTCCCCATCCAGGAAGGTTCAGTTTCCATCCCGCCCTCCAGTCAATCAAAACTGGAAATGAGTCCTTGGAGGCCCTTCCAGTTCTGCCAGTTGGGCGTTTTATCCTCTGTGATTCACTGTCCAACAAAATCTCACCTCAAACCCTAATATGTAAAGTCACCCAGCACCGCAATCCTTAAATCTCACGTTCGTCCACATCACCTTGAGGAACTCGTTAAGAATCCTGACTCCTTCCCCACACACCTTCAGATGCTGATGCAGCAGATCTGGCTGGAACCCATGTATCTGCATTTCTAGCAGACATTTGAGAGGGGTGGGCTCTGGGCCACAGTCTGGGAACTCCTGTCCCTGGCTCCCACGCTACCTCTATGGAACCCAGTTTGAAAACCACACATCATTTTATACAGGGTAAAATGAAGTCCAAAGAGGAGGGAAGAACCCTGGCCTGAGGTCTCCCAGGCTCCAAGGGTCTGAGTAGTACACGCTGGGCTCCCAGCCTCAGTTCTTCCTGAGGGCACCTGATTGTGGAAGCTTTTGGTTAGGACCGTCGGCCGAGGGCAGGGTTCAGGAGGATCGGTGAGGTTACAGGGATTGGCAGACATGAAAACAGGAAAGGCTGAACTGGTTTAGTGCTTGTCTGGGGCAACTAGGCCACATGGGCAGTAGGGATTCAGGTATAGCTGTATCCAGCAGCTCAGGGCCAGGCTGGCTTCGTCAGTGTGGACAGAAGCAGAGACCTCAGGCTGAGCCAACTGCGTCAGACTCCTTATCCCAACCCCTTCAGTCTGCCTTGACCCAGAGAGTCAGACTCATTCAGTGCAAGGCTGGCCCTCTGCTTCCGTGCCCCAGGTTTTGGGCTTAGGGCGCATGGGACTAGGAGATCTTCAGAATCCTCCAAGCCACAGCACCGAGGAGGTACCAGACAGCCACAGGAGACTGCTGGGCCAGGGTATGCTGAGAAGGGCCCAACGGCTTCTCACTCCATCCGGGCTGGCTCCAGCATCTCCTCAGGGCCGGAGGGAGCCCAGGGCTGCCTTCCCCTGCTCCTGCCGCTGGAACTCCTCATGGGCTCGATCCAGGTCTGCGAGCACCTCCAGCAGGTGGGCAGCTGCCTCTCTGTGCCGGGCCAGGGCATCCGGACCAGCCCCTAGAGGGGACAAGGGGGTCAAGGGGGCTCAGCCAGGATAGGGAAAGCTGCCACAACCCACACCCGCCGGCTTTCATGGACTCCAGATTTACCTTGTGCCCTAAGAATCCTAGAAAGTAGCAGAGCCCACACACACAGCCCCCCCGCCCCCACCCCCCAAAACAGTACAGTGGCCAGGAAGACACAGGCATGTGCTTGGCAAGTTGTGGGAGGTGTCAGGGCAAAGGGAAGGGACCTCCTTAACCCCTTACCTTCTGTGGCCCTAGAGCCCTGTCCTGTGTCTGCCCCCAGACTGGGATCCATGCTGGAATCCTCCAGGAATTTCATCCTGGAAGTTGAGAGGGAGAAAGACAAGGCCGTTGCCTGATTCCCAGGCTTGCTCTCTACCCCAGAGATTCTCTGCCCGTTGGAACAAATCTCTGTCACTGGACAACAATGATCCTGAGGCCAGGAAGGAGAAGGGACACATCTGAGGTCTGTGCCCGTGTCTCTGCAGCCCCAGGTATTGAGAGATGCTAAGATCCAGTTCTGCATCATGGCCACCCAAGGACGTTTTCTCGTCCTCACCCTGAGCCTGCCGCCCCCCCCACCCAAGTTCAGCTGACATGTATGGAAAGGATGAGTAAACGAACAGGGGACGCCACAGTGGGCGGCTGGCCCAGCCGGTCATGGGGCGGGGGGGTGAGGTGGGATGAGTGGGGCACCCACCTGAGCTGGTCCCGCCCCAGGAGCAGCTGCCGATACACCATCTGGGTCTCGGCATCAGGATCCAGGGGGTCGCTCCAGTCCCCCAGAGTGACGGCAGAGTGTGTACGGCTGCAACCGGCAGCTGAGGAGCACAGCGTCATCAGCAACCCCGTCCCATTTCCCTTCCAGAAACCCCGCAGGGCAGGCTGTCCCCAAGCCCTGCCCTTTCTGCCTCTAAAATCACTCTTCAAACCTACGAGTCCCTTCAAGCCCCACTGCCCAACACAGCAGTGGCTCGCCCTCTCTGCAGCGTCCTCCCACCATCGGGCCCAGCCACAGCGACCCTTTCCCACCCTTCCTCCCTGTCTCCAGCCAGGCCTTCGCTCGCTCACGCCGTTTGCGCTGCCAGCAACACTCTTCCTTACCCCGTCCCTGTCCCCAACTTTGCTGCCTAATTCCTACTCTCCTCCGGTCACATTTAAGCAGCACCCTCTCCAGAAAGTCTAACTCCTAGCCTGGGGTCGGGTCAAAGGTATTCTCTGGAGTCTCAAAAGCCTCATCTTGGCACTTGTGAAGCCGTGTCACGAGTGTCTGGTTATTCACTTGTCTTCCTTGACAGCCGGCCTGGCACAAAGTGGGTGCTTACAAAAGAATACCTCGCATTTAACAGTGCCATGTGCTAGGCGGTGTTCTAAGCGCTTTGCGTATATCGACTCATGTTGCTCTCAAGGGCCCTAGGAGGTAGGCACTGCTCTCAACCCCATTTCACACCTGAGGAGACTGAGCGAGGTTAAGTAACTTGCCCAACTTTGCATAGCCAGCCCAGGGCCACGCTGGGACGCCCGCTGATTGGCAGGCGGGTAGGGCGGAGCCTGAGTCGGCACTGCCCCCTCACCTGAGCGCTCCGTCTGGAGACAGCAGGTCCAGCGCGCGCTGCGGAAGGCACCAGGATGGCACGCAGCCAGCTTGTCAGGGTTGGGGGCGCTGGCCTTGCGCAGGGCGGACAGCCATTGGTTCAGCTCGTTCACATTCTGCAGCGGGTGGGGAGGGTGGTCAGGGGTGGGACTCAAGGGACGCCCTCGGCTCTCCATCCTTGTGGTACTTCACCTTGCACTGGAGGTAGGTGGTGTGCCGCGTCCCTGCGCCGTCCTGCGTCACCACCTGCATCACGTGCGGCAGCTGGAAGGCGCCCTCGTCCACACGCTCCACCGCACGGATGTGCGACACGGGGATGGAGGAGCACGTCTGGGGGAGAGGACGGTCACTGCAGGGTGGGCAGAGGGCAGGGGACAGGGGGCGGGGCTGGGGGCAGGGGGCAGGGCCCAGGGACAGCCTTCCTCTGGGTATGTGCGTCAGGTGCTGTCCCTGGGGTTGGGGACATTCAAGCTTGTGTATCTGAGATCTGCGTGCGTTCCATGAGTCCGGAAGTCCTGCCCCTTCACTCTCTACGTGACAACTTCTCTGAGCATCGGTTTCCACCACCACAGTCATCTCTGTCATCATCACTGTAACCACCAACATGGCACTTGGGACGTGCTTCTAAGCACTTCACATTTATGAACTTATTTCATCGTCCCAACGACTTTCTGAGGCTGGGTCTATTATTCTTCCCAATTTGCAGATGAGGGAACTGAGGCACGAGAGGATAAATGACCCTCCCCAGGTCACTCATCCGGTAGAGCCAGAATTAGAACCCAGGGAGTTGAACTCTGGAATCTACGCTCTGCTAACAGAGGAGAAGTAATAAGCATGGGCACCCCCACCAGGGCCAGCTGCTGTCGTCGGTGGTGCATACACAGAAGTGGGTAGATCCCCGTCTGTGTTTCAGTTTGTGCTAGATTTGAACGGCAGCCCCATGAAAA
>CM053510.1:102120948-102148957 GCA_028627145.1 Eidolon dupreanum | reverse complement strand
AGTTGGAATTTAAAAAGCATTTGCGTTGTGCCATGTGATTATTTGGTGGTTACGGGCACAGGTTCAGGAGCCAACCTGCCTGCCTAGGTCCCTATCCCAGCATCACCCCTTTCTCTCTAGCTGTGTAACTTCACCTCTCTGGGCCTCAGTTTCCTGCTCTGTAGAATAGAATAAAACTGGTACCCACCTCATGGGGTGGATGTGAAAACCAGATGAAGGTAATAAATATGTAAAACGAACTCTGACCTATGGTAAGGGCTGCATATAATGTTGCTGCTATCGTCATCATCATCATCATCATCACCATCAACATCATCATCATCATCATCAACATCATCATCATCATCATCATCATCATCACCCTCTGTGGGTTCCAGATCCTGCCAGGAATGTTGTCCTCACTTCTGCCAGGACACAGAGTCCTTTAGCATGGCAGCCCAGTTTCTGTCCCACCTCTGCCCTGACTCTCCGCGTGACCCTGGACAAGCTACTGTCCCACCCCCCCCCCACTGCCAGCCTCAGTCTCCCCGCCTGGCCCACCTTGTGCTCTGCCTGGGGGAAGCGCTCCTCCACGCACCGGTGTAGCTGCTTGAAGGTGAGGCGCATGGCTGTCGGGCAGCGCCCCACAGAGCCCACGATGGCGTCCATGATGGGCCCCAGGTAGCCTGTCAGCAGCCCCAGGCTGGCCTCCCGCACATGCTCTTCCGAGGGCGTGCCCTTGAAGGAAATCCTCCTGGGGGGGGCAGGCGGAGTGGCTCAGCCTCAGAGCACAGCCCCTGCCCCCTCCAACCACCCCCCACCACCACCCCACACGGGGCTTAGATAGCGCCCGCCTGCCCTTCCCACCCCGCTTCTAGCTGCTGCCTAAACACACACAGTTCATCCTTGTCTGGGAGGCTTTGCGCATGCTGTTCCCTCTGCCTGGGACACTTGTCCCCACAGTCAGCTGAAATGCTACCTCCTCAAAGAGTTCGTCCCTCGCCCATTATGTGTCATCACACGCCCTGGTGCAAAGCATTTTCAGCAGGATGCCAGACACATGCTTCTGCCTCAGGGCCTTTGCACTTGCTGTTCCCCCATCTGGAACACGCTTCTGCACATGAGCCCCTCTTGCACCTCCTTCAAGTCTTGGCTTAATTGTCCCCTTCCCTGTGAGGCTGTCCCTACAACCACCCTATGGAATATCATAAGCCCCTCCCCTGCTCCTGGCTCTTCCCTTGACCCCCCCTCAGCTTTATTTTCCTCTGTTCCACTGATCACCTGCAAGGACCTTCTTCTCTAGTTTATGATCTGTCTGCCCCTAGAAGAGGGTTTTGTGCCCACCTGTTCCCTGCTCTGAACTCAGTGCTCGGCCAGCCAGTGCCTGGCACCAAATAGGCACTCAACAATTGTTTTGTTGCATGAATGACGGAAAAGTACTTTTCTATCTGCAACTCTCTTGTTTCTTCCTCTCTTGTTACCATCCAGGTTGAGGGTCTCTCAGACCAAAGACTCCACAGAAGCCAGACTGGGGGTTCTTGGCCCCACCATGTCCTGGACCCAGCAAGCTAAGCCCTGACTGATGTCTCCGGCATTGTATCACTTATTCCTAACGGCAACCTGATGGACAAAGTCGTCCACTTAACAGTTAAATTGTTCCCATTTAACAGATGAGGAAACTGAGGCTCAGAGAGGTCATCTTGCAAACAGGTGGCAGAGCTGAAATTGGAACTCAGGACTGCCCACTCGAGTCTGCCTGCTACCCTGCCCTGCCCAGGTCCCAGGAAAAGCTTCCACCTTGGCTTTCACGGATGGACTAGGCCCTTCTGCTCAGGGCCTGACTTCAAATCCCTACTGTGCAATCTCATGCAGGTGACCTCCCTTCTCTGAAGCTCTGATTCCTCATCTGGTAAAAGGCATCCTGATGCCTGCCTCTGGGGTGATTGGGAAGTGGTAGGCAGCACTTGCTGAGCAGGACCCAAAGTGAAGGCGAGACCCTCTCCTGTCCCCACCGTAGTCCCCGATGGCTTGCCCAGCCAGGTCTCACAGACTGCTGGGAACAGGCCCATCCACCCTGGCTGGAGTGGGGAAGGTCCAGAGAAGAGAGGAGGGGCCCACAGGGGCGTGGCGTGATCCCCAGCACTGCCCTGCTTCCTCCAATCTCATCAAGAGCTCCAGGACCCCACCTCTGCACACGGGCCCACGCAGGGCCCGCCCCCAAGGGCCTTGGCCACCACTGCAGTAATAGAAATACCTAGTACTTATGGAGTGTTGGTCGATGCTGGGTTGTGTATATGTAACTCAATTCTCATAGCCCTGCAGGGGTAAAGCAACTTGCACACCAGTGGAAGTTACAGAGCTGGGATTTGAAACCAGGAAGGTCAGATTTCAGACTCCAGCCCAGAACCGCCACTCTAGACATCCTAAGGATCCAGGTGCTCACAGGTGAGACTTCAAGGTGAAATGCAGGGCTCCTGAAGAGGTGGCAATGGGCACAGACCCAGTCTGACAAGGCTCCAGGGGGACAAGGGGGCTGTCAGGAGGTCAAGGTTCACCCTTTAGGCTCTGCTCACCTGGTGCGGCCCAGGTCCATCTTGCATGGGTCCAGCTCCATGTACTTCTTCTCCTCGAAGACGCGGTTAATCACCGGCTTCAGGACCTCGTGCAGGTAGGGCATGCCCACGAGCTGGAGGCAGGGGCGCCACGCAGGGTGGGGCCAAGGGTGAGGCAGGGCGGGGTGGGAATGCTACCAGGTTCCCACTCAGGGTGAGGCCTGGCACCCACTGCCAGCACCCAGCTCAACCACCCAGTGCCAAGCTCTGGAGTCTGAGTAAGTCCTGGGAGGGGGACCCCTCAAAGAAGCTGCCCCCAGGCCCCTCCAGGCCTTGGCCCGCTCACCTTCATGAACTGTTCCATGGACTTGGATGCCAGGGAGTTAGAACGGAAGAGGGTGTTGGGGTCGGCTGGGAGGACAGAAGGAAGTGCCTGCTGGGATTTGGGGGGCTGGATGTGGCTCACTCCACCCACCCAAGGTAGGGGTCAGGATTCTTTCAGCCTTGGGAATTGAGAAGACCAGCCACGTAAACTCCATTCACAGTACAAAGGCCCAGGGTGGTTAAGTGATCTGCCTAATGCCACACAGCACGAGAGTAACAAAACCCAGCAGGCTGGAGTGCACAGCATGGGGAACCCTCTGCACACACACACACACACACACACACATGCGCGCGCGTGTGCATGCACGTGAGCCCCCTCTGCCTGAGCCCCTCCCTCCCACTTCTCCCCCAGACACCTTCTGCAGACTCATCCTTGGGGTGACGTCTGGGGGTCATTGGGCAACTCACTGGTCCGCGCCACCTCACGCCGGGTAAGGTAATCCAGAAAGCGCCCCGCCAGGCCCTGGCCGAGGAAGAGTTTCACCAGCTTGGTGGCAAGGTCCTGGCGACAGTCACCCGAGGTCAGCTCCTCCAGCACAGCCAGGGGGCTAGCAGCATCCTCCTGGGTAGGGACAGGAGGCAGCACAGGTGGCCTGGGGTGCTGGGACTCCAAAGCAGAGGAGCCCAGGTAGGCGCCTCGAAGCTGGGGGAGACCAGGACCCAGATCCCCATTCCACCCCCTCCCAGGAGAATTGCTCACGTGACACGCCCACCTCTGCCGGGCCCAGCACAGACTCCACGAGCAGCTTTTTGAGGGGCTGGTAGTGCTCAGAGGGCAGGACACGGTCCTCGACGAGGCGCACCTTCAGCCGCAGAGCGCCCAGGTTCCCCCTGAGCAGGCCAGATCGCACGTGTGTATGGGAGGATGCGTGGGCAAGTGTGTATCAGAATATGCATGGGCAGGTGTGGACACAGGTAAGGAGCACGGATATTTGCAAAGCAAGATGGGTGTGGCCAGTGCTGGGCAGATGTGAACCGGCATGGCCAGTCTAAACAGGTGTGGACAGATATTGACAGGTGTAAACGGAAATGGACAAGCACAAGCGGTATAAACAGTGTGCCCCGTAGAAGCAAGTGTACAAGCATGGACAGCGTGAACAGGTGTGGACAGGTGTCGACAGGTGTGGAAGGACCCAAGGTTCTGAACGCACGTCAACAGGTGTGAACTGACGTGTTCTCAGGGAGATGGGTAGAAGGTGAACTCATTTAGACGTAAGTACACACACATTGTAAGACATTCAACAAACGTTATTTAAATGAATGAAGGAAGCCACGCGGTAATAGCTGGAGAGCTGACAGGGGCTGGAGGTGGTTCCAGCCTGGCCTCCTCCCTCCACACCCACATTTACCCAGAATCCTCCTCGGCTCTGGGAAAGGGCAGGAGGCGGAACCAGCCGTTGGGTGGGTTCTGCTGCAGGACCTTTGGGGGGAACTCCACCTGTGGGTGACACACAGACCCTCAGCTGAGCCCTGCCCACCTCACCCAGCCCTAGAGGAAGAGCTCACTGTCCCCTCAAGGAGGGACAGCATAGCCTGCCAGAGGCCACCTCCCCCTTCCCCACAGTATCCCATTGACAGACACAACAGCAGTGACACGCCCTCCTTCAGTCCCAAATTATTAGTCCTGCCAGGGTACCAGGAGCCTCCAGGGACACTTAGTTGAGGAAACTGAGGCTCAGTGAGGTAGAGTGACTGGCCCAAGGCTACAGCAGCTGTTAGGGACAGCAGGCCTGGCCTGAGTGTATTTTCAGCTTTGTTTAGGGACAGACACAATTGCATTTATTGAAAGGCTTAAAGACAGTCCACAGGGCCCCTGGACCCCACACCCCTCTTTTTAAATAATTTTATAAGATATAATTTGCATCCTATGCAAGTCCCTATTTAAAGTGTATCACTCAGTGGCTTTTAGTACATTCATACTTGTGCAAACATCACCACCAATTTCAGAAAGAACGTTTCCTATCCTTCCCCGCAAAAGCTTGTACCCACTCGCAGGTACTCCCCAGCCCCCAGCCCCTGGCGACCGCTAACCCACTTTCTGTCTTGATAGATTGATTCACCTACTCTAGACATCTCATATAAATGAAATCACATAATATTCTAGACATCTCATATAAATGAAATCACATAATATGTGTGGGGTGGTTTTTTTTTTTTAGACTGGCTGTTTTTACTTAGCATATTAATTTCAAGATTCATCCATGTTGTCGCATGTATTGGCACTTTGTTCTTTTTTATGGCTGAATGATATTCCACTGCATGGATGGACCACCTTTGTTTATTCATTCATCTCTTGATAGACATTTGGGTTGTTTCCACTTTGGGCTATTAAGAACAACACTTCTAAGAACATTCACATACAAGTCTTTTGTGGACATGTGTTTTCATTTCTCTTGGGTGTAGACTTAGGAGTGGAATTGCTGGGTCATGAAGTAACTCTTTCTCTAACCAGTTGAGAAAATGTCAGACCATGTGCCATCTTACATTCTCACCAGCAGTGCATAACAGAGTCTCCTTCTTGTTGGCTCTAATTTGCCTCCTTTTAAAAACTGTCAGCCCTGATACACACCCACTACTATGAGAGGCAGGAACAATCACACCCATTTTTCAGATGGGGAAATTGAGGTTCTAAGAGAAAAACCTCAAGCCCTGTGCTTCCAAGAATAGAAGCTAAGGCCTTGGATTCTGGAGTCAAAGAGACCTGCACTCAAATTCTGGCTCTGTCACTTCTTGGTCATATGACCTTGGGCAAGCCACTTAGCCTCTCTGAACCTCAGTTTCCATCTGTAAAATGGGGAAAACAATAGTCCCAGCCTCACAGGGTAGCCATAAGGGTAAATAAGGTTATGCTGGAGAAGCACGTAGCACGGGGCCAGCAAACGGCCGTCCTGGGTACTCTCGTCTCAGAATAAAAATCTGGACTGACCTGGTGACCCTGGGCAGGTTCCTGCACCTTTGAGACCCTCAGTCTCCTCGAATGTACAATGGGGTAATGGGACTCCATCGCCCAGGCCTGGCCAGGGGACCTGGTGAGGTAGCCTTCACACCTACCCTTCTGAGCCCCAGGATACCCGGCCGATCTCCCCTTCCTTCCCTCTTGGAGGTAGCGGGGAGCCATGGAGGGTGTCGGAGGGGGTGCTCACCATGCCCAAGAAGTCATTCTTGCCCACCATGTCCCAGTCCCAGAGCTCCACCCGCAGCGGGGATGGGGCGCCAGGCATCTCCCGCAGCTCCAGCACCTCATCCCAGTGTGGGAAGCGAGTCTTCTTAATGGTCTAGCAGAAGAGAAAGTGAGAGATAGAGAGCTGACGGGGACCCCACCACGGGACGCCCCACTCACCCTGCTCCCCTCCGCCACTCACCGAAGTCTCCAAGCTCTGGCTGCCCCAAAACACACGTGCAAATGGATCAGATGTGCCAGAGATGTCTCGGGGGGCCAGGTCCCTGGGGACAGAAGAGGAAAAGAGTGGGGGACACATGACCTTCAAGGATCAAGATCCAAGCTGGACCTTGGAAAATGGGTTCAGGGTGGACTATTCAAATTCTGCTGGTTTCCAAGGCAATGAATTGCTCCAATGTAGGGACCCGCCAGAGAGCACCCTTCACCATACCTGCCTAAACCCTGTATCTTTCTGTTGACTAACGCTACCCTATGAGGAGGCACTAGTATGCCCCTGTTTTCCAGACGAGAAAACTGAGCCACAGAAAGGTCAAGCCCAGCAGGCAAAGGTACAGTGGGAGGAGGAAGGGGGCCTCAGTTTACCTGGAGCCCCTGGATGGGAGACCAGATGCCAGGGTTCAAAGCCTGGCTCTGCCATTCATTGGCTGGGTGATACTGGGAAAAGACACTTCACCTCCCTAGGCCTCACTTTCCTCACCTGGAAAATGGGAATATTAAAAGACCAACCTCACAGGGCCAAGGTTAAATGAGATGATGTGTGTAAAGAGCTTAGTATAGCAGCTGGCAGGTGGTGAGGGCTCAGCTCAGTCATTCATTCAACAAACACACATGCCCACACCCTGCCTAGGACCCAAGGAAAGGCATAAGGCAGAGACCCCTGGCCTCTGGTTGCCATGACAACCCAAAAGTCTCACCCCAGTCAGCCTCCCCCATCCCTCCTTCCTGAGGTCCAGGAACACCCCCCAAGTCCGGGGACACCCCCACCAGGGGCTGCTTGCTTCCTCCTGCTGTTCCTCTCCTACCCTTACTAGGCATCCAAAGCCTTTGGTTTCCTAGGAGCCAGCCCAGTTGCTAAGCGACAGCAATTGGTCCCTTTCCTGTTGCAAGGATCCTGCATAGGCTTGTGACTGGGGAGGAGGCCCTGGGCACAAAACAGATGAGGAGCCCATGCCCCAAGCTGTCCCCTTCCCCCCTGGTACCCTTTGTCCAGACTCCAGGAAGCCCTAGCTGGGGGCAGAAATCTGGAGGCGGTGAGAGAGACACAGAGAGGGCAAGGAAGAACCTTAAAGTCACACAGCAAGCTAGAAATAGAGATCTCCTCCAACCTGGGAGAGGATTGGCTTAAAAGTGAAGGCTGAGGAGTAAGGTGTGAAAAAAAAAAAAAGGCAGAAAGACAAGATGGGAGATGAGGGAGAAAGGGGCGGAAGTATTTAAGGAAGCAGAATGATGGGGCAGCTGAGAGAAAGGGAGAGAAGGGGATTACACAGTGATAAATAGGCAGGGGGAAGATGGAGATCTCATAAGCTGGTGCCTCTGGAGGGTCATCGGTGGGCCTGCATCCGTCTTCCTTCTGATGGTTCTTTGGGACAGACCTTCCCTGCCCTCACTCCCAGCCCGCATGGCGTAGGTGGGCCGACCCCTCCAGGAATGGGCTCGCGACTCAAGTCTGACCAATCAGGGTCAATGTAATTGGTTCAGAGACAAGCATGTGCCCCAGGCTGAGCCAATAAGAATTAGTCCCAGGACATTGGTTAGAAATAGTCAGAGCTGCCAAGTTATTAGGATGGCAACTGGGGCTGCTGGGGCCATCTTTGTCCCCACCTGGTGAGGGACTGTTTGAGAATGACAGCTGAGGAATCTGTGTCTACAGATTGCTGATGTCACCGTTTGAGCACCTGGATCTAGCCATGCCTGAAGCTACGTGTCATTCCTAGGAGCCAATCTGTTTAAGCTAGTATGACTTGGGTATCTACCACTTACAATTTGATAAACACACCTCCACCCATCGGTCTGGCCATTCTGAGTATGTAGCTTTTGGTTGCCGGTCACTGGAGGCCCAAAACGGATTTTACTTGTGCCTTAAACCCAGGACTTCACCATCCAGTGAGCTTGAACTGTTTGCTCACATGGGATCCTGGTTGTGAGTCCATAAGTGTCCCAAATGCCAAGACAGCTGGGGGGATCCAGGGGATTCCTGCTCATTCTCAGGCCACCCGCCCACCATCAGGACCATACCTGGCCTTGAGCACATGGCAGTGAAGGCAGCGGCCACGCACATCCTCCAGCATCTGCACGGCCAGGCAGACCTCGCCCTGCACCTCTGCGTCTGGATCCACTCGGCTCAGGTTGATCCAGCTATCGATTCCTGGGGGACACGGGCACTAACATTTATGAAGCACCTACCATGAACTCGGCGTTACGTTAACGTAAAAATTCAATTAACCTTAATAACGCGTTAAGTTGTGGACTTCTCATGGACATCGGAAGGTGCAGTCATTACCCCCCACCTCCAGGTAAGGAAAATGAGGCCAGCGAGGGAAGAGCTTTGCCCATGATCCCACGGCAAGTAAACGGCAGAGCTGGGAGTTGAAGGCAGACAATGCCCTTCAGCATGCACCATCACCTTCTCCCCCCTGGTATATGACACTGTCCTTCATTTAATCTCAACATACTCTCCCCTCAGAAAGATCGTGGGCATTTCTACTTCTGAGCCTTTGTATGGGCCATTCTCCCTGCCTGAATCGATCATGGTCAAGTCCATCTCAGTCCCTGTCTGTCTCTCTGTCTCTCTCTGTCTCCGTCTGTCTCTCTGTCTCTCTCTCTCTCATGTCTCTCAACACTTTGAAGGTATTGTTCCACTGACTTCTAGCTTCCAGTGTAGTTATTGGGAAGTCATTTCAGCCTAATAATTGCTCTATCTTTTCTAATTGTGAAGACTATGCCTTCGATGTTCTTTGGTTTCACACACGTGTCAAGGTAAGAATGTTTTTTATCCTGCTTCATACAGGTTGTGCTTCTACTTACAAAATTATGTTCTTCCTTAAGTTCTAGAAAATTCCAGATCATCCTTTTTTTTCTAATCATCATTTCCTCTCTCCTGTGTTTTGTTTTTTGTTTGTTTGCTTGCTTGCTTAGGGTGGGGGTGGGGGGTTGGAATAAGAAAAGGTTTTATTATTGAAACGGCACCGTAATCCCCAGTGTTTATTATTTCGTCACCCCAATTTTTTTTCTACTCTCTCCTTCTAGGACTCCAATTAAATGAATGTTAGACCTTCTCAGTTATTTTCTGTCTCTGAACTTCTCTTTTATATTTTCTTTCTTCTTTCTCCAGGCTAAAGTCTAAATAACTTCTTTAGCCATCCCTTCCAATTCACTAATTCTCACTTCTGCTCTGACTGATCTATCGAACTCACCTACTTAGTTTTTAATTTCAACAACCGTATTTTTTAACCTTTAAAATTTTGGTTTAGTTCTTTTGCAAGTCATTTTTTTTTTAATTTATTGCTTTAATTTATTGTGGTCATTGCTAACCTTTTCTTGATGATTACATTTTTTATTTACTTAATTTAAAAAAATTCTGTATACTACAATTACAAAATCTAAAGTCTTTGTAGGTCTAAATCTGAGGGTTATTGTTTCTGCTGACTCTTGCTCATGGTGGCCTTCTTACTTGTGTGTGTAGTCATCTTTGATTGTGAAGTCATGTTTGTTTGATCTCACCATGTGGGAAACCTAACATGAGGATGCTTATCCCTGGAGTGAAGTAATGCTTGCTTATTCCAGGCCTCTTTGAGGGTCTCAGTCTAATGGGGAAGTCTCAGGGTCAGTATCATCTGCCCTGGCCCTAGCCCAAGATTTCGTCTGTAGATTTGACATTGACATTTACTTTCAGAGCAATCTCTACTCCCTTGCTGTTGCTCACCACTCCCCGTTAAGTTTTGTTCACGACTAGGGGATGGGAGGAGAATACTGGGAATTTTCCTTCTTTATGGCAATTCTAATGATGTATTAGGAATCCCATCTAATTCAGGATCTTACTGTTATGTGGCAGGAGGGCCCTTCTGAGGATCTAGTCTCCCACATTGCTAAAAGTTTCACCTCCCTCTATCTCCACTGCTACCCCCAAATCCAGGAGGCCGTCAGCTTTCTCTCGCTTGATTGTTGCACAGAATCCAAACTGATCCCCCAGATTATTCCTATCCCTCTGTGATCTGGTGCCCACAAAACAGTACAGAGAGATTCTGAAGACGTAGCTAATCTTTCCTATCACTCCATCTTCCAATAATATAGCTCCACTATCTTCACCATCTTGCTCAAGGACCATCAATGGCTCCCCAGTACCTCCAGAAGAAAGTCCAGATTCTGGTCTGGCACCTAGGGCCCTGTCAGATCAACCCCCACCAAGTATTCCATCTGACCTGGCCCTATACCCAAAGAGTATCCATAGAGATGCGCCTTAGCATTTTTGTGAAAGCACCTTTAAGGACTAATTCATTCCCCTTCCTACAGGAAGCCTTCCTTGATCACGCTAGCCCTCACTGCCCACTTTTCCTCATCCACCATCATACCAGTCATGTTTCACGTACCTCCACCCTCACATCTGTCTTGTTTAAAAACAAACACTGAAATAATTTCCCACTAAGGGCTTTGTGCCTTACTGTGTCACTTGCTATGCCCTTGTAAATGTCCTCTCTGGTCATGGCCATCCCGTCCTCCCTCTGCCCAGCTGGGGGCCAGTGCCCCTCGCCCACCTCGTGGGTCAGCTGCAATCGCCTCCTTGCTCAGCGAGATCTTGCCGATGATGTCATCGTGCCTGTGGAAAGGCGGGCAGGTGAGGGTCCAAGTCAGGGAGTTGAGGGGCAGGTGTCAAGGGATGGGTGGGTACTTTGCTTCAGGGTGTCCACCTCCCCTCGGGTGCCCAGGCGTGGGTCCCCAGCACACGTACCCCACCGTGTCCTCGTCCAGCACATAGAAGGCCAGGTGGTGGAAATCCAGGGGCAGGTGCACGGTGTACTCCTCTCCCCAGAAGGGGCTCAGGCTCCGCCAGATGGTTGCTGTCCTGCAAAGGGGGGCATATGGGACTAGGGGCCCTTGGGCCACACAAGTGGCAGACACCTGGAGATGCAGATACATAAACGCACACACACACTCCCACTCACTGAAACAGAGATACCCACAGATGCGCCAAGGAAGCCAGAGGCACACACAGATACATTCGCACATACTCAGATACGCATGTGAAGCCTCAGAAGTCTCTGTGTTTCTACATACCAACACATGTAGAAACACAGAATGAACAGACACATGCACACAGACACACATTTAAAAAATGCCTGGACACACAGGGAGACCCACAGACACACGCTCACATGCATCTGGTTATACACAGCAGACAGACGCACAGAATCACACAAACACACAGGGACTGACAATACGCACAATTCCATTCATTCATTCATTCATTCACGCCATAAACACTCACCCCCAACTATTTGCCAAGCCTTGCGGGTTACAAAGAATCAGAGAAAGAGAACACCTCAGCGGGCAGGTGTTCTCTCCTGAGCTCTTAGGATGACACGGTGAGAGAGTTCAGTGGTGCCTGTTTGAGTGTCAGAGTGGGGATGGGAGGGATTAGGAGAGGCTTCCTGCAGGAGCTAGTCAGGCAAAGTGGGGAGAGAAGATGAGGACAATCATTCCATGGCTGTTGGCTGGAGCAGCATGTGCAAAGGTCCTGAGGTAGGAATGAGCTCGGTGAATTTGAGGAACAGGAACACGCTGGGTGAAAAGGGGAAAGTGTGAGGGGCCAGGAGACCATGAAGTCAGCAGGGCCCAGAGCACGTGGTGAGCAAGGGGAACCACACGAAGATCAGGGACTGAGAAAAGCTCAGAAACAGACACACACCTAGAGCATCTTCACCCTGGCACCCCTACAAACACACTTCCCTTTACCCAACAGGTAACAAAGAGCCTACTTGCCCAGTAAAGACACACCCAAATTTACGGCTGCGAAATTTGGTTTGCACACCTGTCATTCCCATTCTACTTCCTTTCATACACTCTTCCCCAACAAATTGTGAGCATGCACACACGCACACACACACATGCATGTACACTCTGCCCTCTGTCCCAGCCCAGGGCACCACCATCAGATAGACCCTTCTTCCCAAATACCCTCTTCTCCCACCCTGGCCTTGTCCCAGCCCCTGAGATGGGAGGCTCCTCTGAGCCCAGAGAAGGGGAAGACAGGAGCCTGCGGTAACACAGAAAATCAGTCTGCAGGTTTGGGGGTGGTATCAGCATGTCGCAAGGGGGTAGCATGAGCGGAGCAGAGAGAATGATGGAAGGGGTCAGCTGGGGTGCTACTGGCTGACCTTCCCCCATGCGAACTCCCCGTCCCCAGCTCCCAGCTCATCTGGACCAGAACCGGCACCAGCGGCATCCTGAATCCTGCTGTCTCCATAGGAACCGAGGTCTCAGCTGCCCACCCACCCCTCGGGCCTGCGGGGCTGAGAACCAAGCATGGCCCAGGCCAGTGTCCCCTCTGCCCAGACTCACTCACACAGCAAGCACCCTCACCGCCTCGCACTGGTGCCCGCGTACCCAAACAAGCAGGCCATGGTGCACATGTGTGTACGGAGCAGCCCATGTGTGTGCACACACATGCATACACACACATATACACCACCCCATACACAAAGTGAGCCTGTGAACCCGCACACCCTTGTGAATACACACATCTGGTCACAGACATTCAGACCAGCCCTCTAACACCCCCACATATACTCACAAGCAGGCCCAGATGGGTGCATGTGTGCATGCACACGCACACACACACACACACACACACCAGTGCCCGCAGCACCCAGCAGGCCCGGAACCAGCCAGCCCAGCCAAGCATGAGATGCCCGCCCCCAGGGAGGCCACTGTGGGAGGCACAGTCTGGCAGCTGCTGAGTCAGCCCAGGGAGACAGCAGGGACTTCGTCACATCCAGGGGGAAGGTATGGGCCAGTTGGGGCGGAATGGGGAGAGGAGCTGGCAGACCCAGCGGTCCGGTCCTCAGGGCACAGAGCACCCACCGCCAGGCCTGAGCGTCCCCCTTGGGTGAGCATCGCCCTCCCAGTTCCTCTTTCCCCTGTGCGTTCTTGGGCCTGGACTCCCCAGGGCCAGAAGGAGCACCCTCCTCCTCCTGCCCTGGTCCCCTCACCCCAGGCCTGGCCTCTCCACTCCTCACCTGGCCACCACCTCGTCGTCCACTTTCACTATGCAGTAGGGGTCACTGCTCCCAGACCTGCAGTTTGGGAAGGAGGGTTGAGAGGGAAGCCATGAGTGGGGGGGGGGCCCAATCCACCTTCTTTATACTGAGAGGGGCACCGAGGCCCAGAAAGGGGAGGGAGCTGGCCAAGGATCCCACAGCAAGTTCAGCTAAGGGGTAGGACCTCAGGGGGCCAGCCGGAGAAGTCATGGCGGCACTGTGTCCCTGACCCACCGCATGCAGGAACCCCCAGTGTAGAAGGGGATTGTACAGAAATGGAGCGCTGGGGCAGGAAGCCAAGAAGTTCAGAGTCCTGGTCCCAGGAAGCCCAAAGCAGAGGTCAAGAGCATGTGCTGGGGCGGGGTTGGGGGGGAGTCATCCCTGGCTTCCCCGCCTGCTGGCTGTGTAACCCTGGCAAGTCCCCTACCCTCTGTGGACCTCGGTTTCTCTGCTCTATGAATCAGGCATCATATGAACACACCTCCCAGGGCAGCTGGAGGAATTAAAGGAGATGATGGGTGGGGGGAGGCATCACAGGCTTACCCCAGACCTCTCTCCTAGGTGCCTTACACCACCCTCTGGGGTGGACATTGCCCTCTCCAGCTTTTCATTTCAACCCAAGTTTCCTGGGAAGGTGGCGGTGGGGGTGGGGGGTTCCTCCCATTGCTCAGCCTTCAGTGGGGAGGGACTTCAGCAGACTCTCTCACTGCAGGCACAAACCAGGGCACCCAGACCTTGAAACTCAACCAGCAGGACAGATGTGTCCCATTTCCTTAGGTGGCCATGAGCCATCAGCCAACCAAAGCCAGCTCCATCTCCCCTTCATAATAAGAGTTGCTCCATCCCTCCCCTTCATAATAAGAGTTGCCAGTCCATCCATCTCCTCCCCTAGTCTCATCATGTAGGCCTCCTCTGTCTTCTCAAACTCAGTCAAATCTTAGGGTCCCTCCACCTAAGACACCCTGGCCGTGATCTTGTCATGGCTGCCTTCATCCTGTCACTCACACCTCACGCCCAAAGGTCACCTTCTCAGAGAGGCCATCTCTGACCACCACTGTCCTATGTAACACTGACCTCTGATGCTTCTGAGCATCTGAAAGCGTCCTGTTCCCTTGTTTCTCTCTGTGTCTCCCTGGCTCCCTCGGCTTCTGAACTGTGAACTCCTTGGGAGAGGAACTGCAGCCCCCTCCACTCCTCCCACCCAGCAGAACCAGGATCCAAATCCAGGTCTCTGGGGCTCAGCGCACCTGCTCTTAACCAATGCCACCTCCACCTTAGCTCATGACCCCTTCCCTAAATGGCCCCCTCCTTCGACACCCCAGTCCCTACCCTCTCCCTCTGCCACCCCCTCTCAGTTCAGCTTTGTCGCCAGTCTCGAAATGCCCAAGAATTCCAGGGAACAGGGATATTGGCACCAGGAGCTGGCTCCAACCTGAGGTTTGTCTGCTGGCTGAGCCTCAGTTTCCTCTCTGGACTCCTTACTCTAGACTCCTCTGCTGTGTGCTCCAGGGCCCCCATTTCCCCACCCGGTCCTCATTCCTGCACACCTCAGACTGGGCAGTGTCCTGTGTCTCTGAGTTCCTCTCTGCATTCCACCTCTAATTCCCCTTTTGTGTGGTACCCCAGGAGCCTCAGTTTCCCCACTTGGCTCTACTCTGCTGGATGCCTGGGGCTGGGTAACCCCCTACATCTCATTCCTCTCTCTGGGTTTTCTATCCTTGAGCCTCTTTACGGCTCAGTTTCCCCAACTACAGATGTGGGCTAGGATCCCACCAGCAAAGGACTGGGAGATACACCCCCTCCTGTTGACCCAGCCTGACCCCAGCCCCTCATGGGAGCCAAGTTCACGCGTCAGTTCCAGAGCTCTGACGCACAAGGGCCTTATCAGCCTCCTATCAGGTAGGGGCGACGGTGACGGAGGGGGCTGCCCCTCCCAGATTCTCCATCTCTCCAGACCCTTGGCCTCTCCCACGGCCCCAGCCCCAGCTCAAGCACGGGAAAGCATGCCATTGCCTGCCCCATCTGCTCTGTGCATGGGAGCCGTCAGGCCTCGAATCCCAGCTGCGGGACCTTGGACAAGTGCTTTTGCCTCTCTGGGCCTCAGTTTCCCCCTCTGGAAAATGGAAATGCTCATAGGACCGTAAGAAGTGTTATGCACAGAACCTGGCCCATAGCTGGCCCTCGATGACGTATAGCTGCTATTATTCATGATAGCAATAACTCTAAAATTATCGGCTGAGTCCTCCTCCCATGCCAGGTTGGACTTTCCCCTAAAACTTGGTGAGGCTTCAGGAAGAATCCGGATCCTTCCCCTTTTAGGAGAAAGGAGAGTGACACCCTATCTAAGAGTCCCCATGGGTAGGGAGATCCCAGCACGCTCGGAGGAGAGCCCCTCTGAAGAAGGGAGCCAAAAGCTGGGGAAACTGAGGCAGCGTGGCTGGATCCCCATCTGGGGCTTAGTGAATCCTCCCTACCCTTGCTCTGGGGCATGCCCCCCCCCCCCCAGAGCTCACCTTGGCCCAAGAACATGGAGGAGGAGGGGTGGCCAAGAGACACAGGAACCAGGCATGACTCAACACCCTCCTCAGGAGAGGCATAAGGAGCTCCCTCGCGGCTCTCACCAGGACTGGTGGGGGGTCAGAGCACAGCGAGATGGAGACCTGGTTTCTGGAAGGTCCCTCTCCAAGCCCTCCGGCAGCTGCCAGGCCCCCACTCCTAACCTCAATGCCCTGACAGTTCCAGAATCTCTCATTCTCAGGGCCTCTGAGAAGACAGCTCAGAAAGAGGAATGCAGTGGGCTTGCCCAGATGCTGCCTTTGCACAGCGAGCTCTCTGCTTCGAACTCAGGCGTGTGTTTATTTGGGGTAGCTAAGGAGGATGGAGGGAGATCTAAGCAGCTCCCCCCGCTCCTTGACATAGCTGCAGTGTTGGGGAGAGGGGAGGTTCATGAAATCAAAGGCAGGATACACCTCGCTGGGGGCGCACAGCTGGGGGAGTTAGGGCAGCCTAAGCCCTGACCTGTGTGAAGCCTCAGAATCCAGGTTCCTGCTTCCCTTGGCCACGGGCGAATCCCAACAGATTCTCCACCCTCACAGCTGCATGGGGCTTGGAGACCTCTATCCAGAGCTCCCATTGCACAGATGTGAGATCAAGACCCAGAGAGGACCAGGTCCAAGGTCACACAGCCAGTGTCCTGCCAAGGATCCCAGGTGCTGACACCTTCAGAGCCTCTTCTGGGCCCCAGGCCAAGGCTGGAGGGGGACCCTTCCCACCATTCTGCTGATTTGGCAAATGCTGACTCAGTGCTGGGGAAAGCACAGTCCAGGACTGGTACCAAGGGGAGCCCAGGATCCTCCAGCCTGTCACACCTGGCTGGGGAAGGGGCTGCAAGTAGAGGAGTTGGCTCTTAAGACCCTCATCATCAAGGGAAGTTCCACAGTGGGCTGGGACCTATGGCTGGGGAGCTCAGAGCTCTGGGTCAAGAGGACCCCAGTTCCCCCCAGGGCTGGAAGGTTGGCCATCTGGTGACACTGTGCAAACCCAAACCCCAAATACACACAGAGGAATTCTGGAGCCTGGAGCCACCTGGATTCCCCGCCTGCCCGGTTCCTCCCCAGGGTTCTGTTGATAGGAGCTCACGCAGGCCTGGAGCAGCCCCACCTCTGACACCTGCCTGGACTGAAAAAGAGACCCTCCCCCCAACCCCTCCCAAACCCGACCCTCCAATCCCCAGGACTGACGCCCTAGAAGACCCTCCCTTAGTGCATCCCTGAAACAAAGACATCCCCCCTTCCGGGGGGCAGGGCGGGGCATCTGCTAAGTCTGGGCGCCCCCTCCTAGCAGGACAGCGATGGTCATGGGGCCTCTTGCCTCGTGAAGGCAGATACAGGGGTCTCAGACGAGAACCCCCGCCCACCTCACCGACCCTCCCTGGCACGCGGAATGGGCGACCCCCACCCCATCCCACGCTCCATGCGTCCCTCGCCCCGGACTCGCCCCGGGAGTACTCACACGTCCTTGGCGGGCAGCGCCCGGCCCTCCACCACGCGGACATTCAGGGAGCTGCTCTTGGCCATGGCGCCCAGCCCCAAACTTTCCGGGCAGGTGGGCGCCCAGATTTTGAGGTTGGACAGTAAGGTGGGGAGGGGGTGTTCGGGGGCCGTCTACATGACACCAGCTGCGAGCCTGGCGCCCTGTCCTGGCGTCGCAGCGCCGCCGGTCCGAGACGCGGGTAGCTAGGCAGGAGGTTTCCGAAGGAGAAGGAAAGACAAGTGTCCGAGCAGGGGGCGCACCCCGCTCCCCGACTCTACAGGTAGGAGCCGCGCGCCCAGCAGGCTGAGAGCACAAGCGGCACCGCGGGCTCTCGCCTCGTCGTCTGGAGCTCCTGGTGGGCGGGAGGGGTGGGCAGAGGGCGGGAGGGGGCGGCCCAGGGCCCACCCAGCAATCCCGCCTCCCTTCGGGTCCCCAGCCCTTCCCCGGGCCCCCCTCGCGCGCCCTCTGGCGGCGCCCCGGCCAAGCGCGCCGGAGCGCACCGGCCGCGGAGACCAGGGTGCGCGGAGGCTGGGACTGCCAGGTGGGGAGGCCCACGGCCATGATGGGCGTGGCCAATGGCTCCTGGTGAGTTGGCACTGGGCTCAGAAGACGCAGTGTGTCCCCTGCCTGGCCTCCCTCCCACACGTTCACACCTCCCCAGTCCTCCTCTGCTTACCAGCCGTGCGCTGCCTCCTCGGTGCGACCTCCCTACCCTGTCCCGCAGCAGTATCCGCGGTTGGCGGGAGGTGTCGCTAGAGAGAGTCGCACATTCCCTGGGGGTCCGTTCAGAGTCAGAGGAGGGGCCTCAAACATCCCCTTCTGTCTCTTGTAGTTTCCTATTAAACCCAGACTGTGAGAACGGCAGCACCCACGTCACGGGCTGGCACTGCGGGGGAGGAAGCCGCGGCCAGAGGGGGAGGGGAACAACTACTACAGCGATGATAAAAGTCATCGACAATTGTTTGAAAGCTCACTGTATGCCAGGCACTCTTCTAAACGGTTTTCGGGGACTATCTCATCTTCGTCCTCACAATAACTCTATGAGCTAGGTACTCTTACTACCCACATTTAACGGATAATGAAAACAGGTTCAGAGGGGGTAAATAACTAGAGGGAGGTCTCAGTCAGTAATTGGCTTGCCTTCCTGAATTCGAATCCTGACTCCCTCACTCGCCAGCTGAGTGGTCTTGGTCAAGTCAGCCTCTCTGTGCCTTGCTTGGTTTTCTCCTTTGTTCAGTGGAAGAACATACTATCTCACACACAGGATTTTGAGACAATTGGATGAGATAAAGCAGATACAGGTCTCAGAACAGTGACAGGCACATAAGAAGCTTCAAAAAGTGTTTGATGTTATTTTTGTTCTTCAAGGTGTAGCTCGAATGTCACCTCTTCCCAGAAGTCTTCTAGGATGCCCACCCCAGGCAGAGGTTTTCTTCCTTTTTTCTCTGCTCCTGAAGCTCCAGGTTTGGATATTTTTCAAGTTTTATATGAGATAACATGACCGGAAGGGCCCGCTCTACGGCAGATACTTACACTATCCCCCCACCCCACCCTGCGAGTTTGTTGTTTACCTGCCTAAGAGTTCTTAGAGGAGCTGGTAAGGAGCCTGAGTCACTCCAGGCAGCCCAGGGCTGGGCATCAATGGGAAGGTCCCTGCCGAAAGAGTTTGGGAGCTGACGCCCAGACCTGCAGAACCGGGAGTAGCCCAGCCACAGGTGTAGCCCAGTGATCTACTTCCCAATCTCCCTGCTTGACTTCCCACAAGCATCCCAGCTGGCCTCCAGCTTCCAAAGATTGGGCCTCAGTTACCCAATCTGGGAAATGGGTCTAGTAGGGCTGGCCCCCAAGCCTTAGAACTATTGCAACAGCCTTCAGAGGGGAATGAGGAGTGATCTCAAGTTGAACCCAAAAACAGTGGCAGCCCCAAGAGAGTAGTTAAAGCACCGCCCATAATCATTATCAGTCACCCCAGATCCTCACCAACAGAAAATGGTACTTGCTAGGTGACTGCTACTCCAACACAGGTGTCCTGCCTCCAACCTAAGTGGGAGCTTTTGGCTGAACCTTTTTCTTCTGAGATCTTACAGAGACCTCGGGTAGGCTATCCAACCCCTGAGGACCCCCGATGGAACCTGGGGAGCCTAGTCCTGGGGCCACCTGGGATGCGAGCCAAACTGTCACCAGCCATATCAGCCAGTCTTCTAGAGCTGAGCAGGAAGTCACATTCCCGGACACCCCTCCCCAGGCCTCCAGGGAGCCAGCTCTGTCACCTGTCCAATATCCAGCGTCTGACCCTACAATTTGCCTGGAGCTGTGGCCACAGTCCCCAAACTTTCCGAATGGCCTGGCCACTTCCTGTTGTTCTGAGATGGCTTTGACCTGAAACTGGCAGAGGGTTTGAGGTCTCCCAGAACAGCTCCCATCAAGAGACCAAAGGGGGAAAGGTGGCCCAGAGAAGGAGTGTGACCTGCTGAAAGCCACCCACCTAGGAGAGCGGAGGGCAGGCTCATGAGCACCCGGGGCCTGGGCTGTCATGTGGGAAAGGTCTCACCTTTCTCGTGAGGTTGTGAGAATTAATCAAGATGGCAGTGTAAGGCACCTGGCATCATTCCTGGCCCATAGTCGGTGCTCAAGAAATGGTTAACCTCCTCCCCTTCCCCTTCCTCTAAGCTCCTTGAAGACAAACCTACGCACATCTCCTTACCAATTCTCTACATAGTCTAGCACCGTGGGATGCACACAGCAGGTGCTTCATAAAGGCTTAATTAAGCAGGAGGGGATGCTGAGCTTGGATTTAAAAGCAGAGGTTTCAGCATCCAGACAACCTGGGTTGAGTCCTGGCATCTACACTTAGGAGCTGGATGTTCTCAGGTAAGTGGGTTACCCTCTCGGTGCGTGTTTTCTCGTCTGTAAACTGAGGATAATAACAGCACCCGCATCATAGGCTGATTGTGAGAATGGGATGAAATAAATATCAGAGGTTTTAACACAGCCTGGCATACAGCATGTGCTCAAAAAGCAGCATGGCCATCATGGGGTGTCCTAACCTCACCGCTGTGCCTGACACGGACCCCCACTCGGTGACTGAGTTCTGAGCCTGGGGTGGAGCACCGGGCCCAGCCCTGAATTCCAGGGATGGATGGAGTGGACACACATCAGTGGCCAGTGCAGCTCTGGGTGGCTGACTTGAGGGAATCTGGGGGTTTGCACCCAGCCGCGAGATCTGATAGCGAGATCCCAAGATTGGGCCTCACTGCACAGGACTGAGTCTTCCGCCTGGTCTGCGATGCTGGGCCCAGAGTCCTGGGAGAGCTCACACACACGAAGCAACAGGGAGGGCTGAGCTGAAGTCATTCCTACTGGTGCATGAGAACCAACTCTGTCTATCCCTGCCTTCCCAAGACCATGTTCGGCAGTGCCAGTTGGGAACTGAAAATCAACCATGGTAGGAGAATTTACACCATGGAAATTGGCAGATGCAATGCTTATATATTTTTCGGAGATTCAGTTTAACAACACACCACTGGGCACAAAGGCCCCTAGGCACCACTCCTGATTTCAACATTCAGGATTTTACTCATATCCCCACCCACCCCACACTGCCTTTGCTCTACAAGTTTCTTTATGTTCCTTTTTCTACGTATTTTCTTGTTTAAGTCCTACAGATACAGCTGGGTAAAGATGGAGAAGGGTGGGATGAAATAAAGTATAGACAATGTGATATCAAGGTGGTGGAATACTATATAGCCATTAAAAAGGATAATCTCAGAGACTGTTTAATGATAGGGGAAATGCTAAAAACATAAATAAATAAAATAAAAAGAGAAAACCGCACCCAGGTGGTGGGGAAAACTCAGCATCTACAACCATATAAATAGCACGATCCTGAGGCCATGAAATAATATATGTATACACAAATCTAATATTCTTTTTTTTATCCAACAAATATGTTTTGAGCATCTACTATGTCCCAGGCAGCAGAGATACATAAGGTATAGGGCAGCCCAGCCCTGCTCTCATGGGCTCCTAGTAAAGTAGGAAAACAGGTAAGAGTAATGTGGAGTAAAGAGTATACTCTTAGCAGGAGGTAGAAAGTGACATGAAGATACAAAGCAGGCAAGGGGGAGAGCTGGGGCTGGAGGGCTTTCTTTGACATCAAGGCATGCGCTTCTTTTATAATCAAAAAATCATTTGCACTCCCTCCAGCTTCTGAAGGCACCACTGCCCTTGTTCGGCTCCCAGCCTTCAGGAAGCCCTGGATGGTGGCTGGGAAGACAGAGACCATCACGTGCCCACCCCCACCCCCCGCCCTGGCACCGCTCCGTGACCTTAGTCTCTCGTCCCCTTGTTTTGTGGTGATTTACATGCTCGTCTTATCTCCTAAATGTCAGGGACAATGTCTGATTCATGCCGCGCCTCCCACACCACTTGGCACGTAAGAAAGACTCAAAACACACTCTGCTGGGTTCAATAGGATTCAGTTCCCTTCAAGGGCTAGAATCTGGCCTCTCTTGCTGCGATAGCAGTCATTATCAGTTTTCACTTCCTTTCTCCCCTCGGTGCCTAGGTCTGCAGCTTAATCATTACCAACCTACCACCTCCCACTCCACCACCTCCCCCGAAACCGGGAGGCAGACCCCTCCTCTGGCTGCACAGACCCGTCCATCTCTACACCTCAGTGCCTCCTCCTGGGGATGGCACCTTCTGAGGCCAAGATCAGGTCAAGCCAGACCAGCCCTGGCCAGGTTGGGGTAAGGAATATGTTCTTTGTCTTGGGAACACAAAGCCCCATTTGTGATCACTGGGCACGAGTCTGGGCAGGGAGCCACATGAGACAGGAGGTGACAGTGGGAGGAGTGGACACGATTTCCAAAAGCCCCTCCTGCCGGCCGGCTGCCGAGGAAGCAGTGTGGTTAAGTCTCCTCCTACTACAGCCTGAAACACAAGGTGTCTGTCAGTCCACACCCCACTTCCTCCTTCCTCAGCGCTACTCCCCAAAGTGCCCCCCCAACCGTACATATACTTTGCCTTCGAATGGAGAAGCAGGAAGGGGGAAGCCACTGAAGCTTGAGACTTGGGGTTGGGGGTGGGGAGAGTGGATATTTCCAGAGCTTGTGCATTTGTGGCCAAGGGCAAGGCCAGCTGAGAAGCTGTGTGCTCCTGTCACTCAGCAGCCCCACCCAACCCGTCCCCCAAGACATGGGGACAGAGAAAGATGGGAGGCTGGGACCCTGACCTCAGCATCATGGCTGGGGAGCCCTGAGAGGACTCGGAAGCAGTACCCCATTTAACAGAGAGGAATGCTGAGGCCTGGGGTGCATTGGCTATGAAGACAGGTTGTTTAGTGACCTTCTCCTCCCCTCTCCTCTATGCTGTGACTAGTTCCAGAGCAGGGATGGGTTGGGTTATCTGTATATAAAAAAAACACCAGGGCCCATCACTTCTCAGCCTCATGTTCTTGGAAGAGTCACCTAACCTCCCCTGGGCCTACATTCCCTTTCTGTCACTGGCAGCACAGATCTGGCCACTCCCTGGCCCTATTCAGTCCTGACCTATCCCATCATCCTTCAATTCTGCACACTGACCTATAGCCCTTTGTTTTTTTCCAGGAGGAGCCCCCTCATCCTGCCTCAGGGCCTTTGCACATGCTCTTCCTGCTACTTAGAATACACTCCCTCTCTAATCACCCCTCCTTCAGGTCTGGGTTCACATGTCACTTCCTCTAGAAGGCCCCTCCTTGCACTCTACGCCTCTCCTCTTAACTCTCTCAGAGTATGATGACCTATGTACAGGGCTATTTAATTCACTTGGCCTCCCCATCAGCTTGCAAGACCCATGAGGGCGGGTCTTGTCTTATCCACTGCTATATCCTCACACGGCACCTGGCACATAGTAGAAGCTCAATAAACACTTACCAAAAAAAAAAAAAAAAACCCTCTAAAAGGAAATTAAGAAGGGAAGGATGCATACTGGCTTTAAGATGATGGCATCCTCTGTGGAGGGAAGGAAGAGAATGCACCTGAGGTGGGAAAAACCCAGGAAGAGCTCAGCTGCACATGGGGCGCTGTGGTTAAAGGGCAGACTCGACATCCAGATGGCCTGAGTGCAAATCCCAACTTAAACTTGACACCAAAAGCACAGCCCATAAAGGCAAAGGTGGCATATCGGACCTCGTCCGCATTTAAATCTTGCTTTGCAAAAGGCCATGTGAAGAGGATTAAGAGACAAGCTACAGACTGGGAGAAAATAAATATCCAATAGAGCTGGGGTCCCCAACCCTGGGCTGAGAACTGGTACCAGTACGTGGCCTGTTAGGAACCGGGCCGCACGGTGGGAGGTGAGTGATTGGCGAGCAAGCAAAGCTTCATCTGTATTGGCAGCTGCTCCCCAGTGCCCGCATCACCGCCTCAGCTCCACCTCAGATCATCAGGCCTTAGATTCTCATAGGAGCACCAGTCCCTGGTGCCAAAAAGGTTGGGGACCACTACAATAGAGGATTACCTGAAACACATAGACATGTATCTAGAATACAGAAAAAAAATCTTAAAACTCAGCAGTAGGGGGAAAAAAGGCAACTCAATTAGAACCTAGGTAACAGACATGAACAGATAGTTTGCTGAAGAGGATATATAGTTGGCAAATTAGCACAAAGAAGATGGCAATCATCACTAGCCATTAGAGAAATGCAGGGTAAAACCACAATGAGATACCACTACACACCTAACAGAATGGCTAAAAAAAAAAAAGAAGGAAGAATAGCAAGGATGCAGAAAAATTGGATCACTTACATGTTGTTGGTGGGAATGTAAAATGGTACAGCCGCTCTGGCAAGGAATATGGCAATTAAAAAAAAAAAAAGAACTACGCATGCACTTACCATAGGACCCAGCAATTTCTCTAGTGGGCATCTGATTTAACAGAGAAATGACAACTTATGTTCACACAAGATCCAGAACGCGAATCTTCAGAGTGGCTTTATTCATAATAGCCAAACACTGGAAACAACCCAAATGTCCTTCAACCTGAATGATTAAACCAACTGTGGCCTATCCATACTGTGGAATTCTACTTAGTAATCAAAATGAACAAACACTGGTACATCTCAAGGGAATTATGCTGAGTGAAAAAAAGCCACTCTCAAAAGCTTACATACTATACGATTCCAATTATATAACATCCTTGAGGTGACAAAACCATGCAGAGAGAGAGAGGAATGGTTGCCAGGGGTTAGAGAGGCAGGAGGGAGGTGGCTGTAGCTATTAAAGTGTAGCAGGAGAGATCTTTGGGGTGAATGTTTTGTACCTTTTAAAAAATTTTTATTTAAATTTATTGGGGCAACTTTGGTTAATAAAATTATATAGGTTTCGAGTGTACAATTCTATAATACATCACCTGGATATTGCACTGTGTATTTACCACTCACAGTCAAGTCTCTTTCTGTCACCATGTATTTGACCCCCTTTATCCTTTGCATCTTGACTGTGGTGGTCACAAGAGTCTCATGTGACAAAACCGCATAGAAGTAAACACGCACAGTCATACAAATAAGTGCAGCTCAGAGTGGCGAGATCTGAATAAGGTCACTACACCGTGTCCAACGTGCAAGGTGTCACCAATGGGGGAAACTGGGCGGAAGGGACACGGGATCTCTATATTTTTCCTTAAACTGCATGTGAATCTGCAATGATTTCAAAATAAAAAATCTAATGCATACAGCTGCAATGCCTATTAGAATGACTTTTTAAAAACCTGGTGATACCGACTCCTGGGAAGGACATGGAGTGGTCGGAACTCTCATGCATCGCTAGTACGACTATCAAAATGGCACGGCCACACCGCAAAACAGCATGCAGTGTTTTATACAGTTAAACATACACTTACCATATGACCCAGCAATTGTACTCATGCATGTACACGAGTAAAATGAAAGCTTATGTTCACACACAAAAGAAACTGCACATGAATCCAGGCTATCTTTATAATTGCCCAGAACGAGAAATAATCCAATGGGAGGATGAACAAATGATAGCGTGCAAGCAAATACTACTCAGCAATGAAAAAGAATGAACTACTGATACACACGTCAACGTGAATGGATCTCAAATGAATATTGCTACAGTCTCAAGAGGCTACAAAGTATATAATTTCATTTATGACATTCTGAAAAAGGCAAAACTATAGGGATAGAGAACAAGTCCAAGGCTGCCAGGAGCTAGGGTGGGGACAGCGGTTGATTACAAAGGGACAGGAGGACTTTTGGGAGTGATGGAAATGTTTTGTATCTTGATTTGTGCTGGTGGTGGTTTTATGCATTTGCCAAAGTCCATAGAACTGTATGTGAAAAAAAAATTAATTTTACTTTATGTAACTTTATACCTCAATATTTTTTAATCAAGAAAAAAATAGATCATGTTTCTTGTAGCTTCTCATCCATTTATGTATAATTTAATGCTAAATGCTCAAAGATAAAATATACATTATTTTAGCTCCTTTTTTAAAATAGGAATTGTTTTAAGCAATGTAGGCATTATAAGTAACTATAGTTTTTTTTTAAATAGCATTATTCTGTGATAAGAAAATACATTTCTTAAAAAAATATATATTTCTTTGCCTGAGAGAATAAATTATTTAAAACAGAAAAACGATCAGAAGCAAAGATGACAAGATGCTAGTGTTTGTTATTTCTGGGTGGAAGACCTGTGGGCATTTGTAATTTTATTCCGGGTGCTTTTCCCCAACACTATCCCTACCCTAGAGTGCTGTCTTAAGGATTAAATCAGATACTATACAGTAGAGTGCTTAGCAGCCTCACGCCCACAGTAATTACTTGAACAAATTGTCAGTTCCTCTCCTACCCCCATCCTCCAAATCCAGATCGTGGGCCCCTTCCAAGCTGGTGTCCACCTGGTATCGCTGATGGCCCCTCTTTATCTCCCTAACCCAGTGGGGGGCTCTGTGAGATGTGGCTCATGTAGTCCCATCCCCAGCAAAGAGAGTGGACCCCTCAAAGGGCTGGAACATGGTAGGCACTCAGCACCTTGCCGGGGAGTAAATGACTCCACCCCAGGCCTGGCAAACAGTGGGTGCCCAATAATTTCCTTTTGCATGGACAATTCAGCATACAGCCATGTTTGGGAGGCCCCATCCCACCCAGCCAGGAAGAGGCTTGACCAGACATGGGGCCACCAAGCAGGGTAAATTCTTGGCGGAGGGACTGGGAGTTAGACTGGGACTGAAAGCCTTCTCCGGAAGCGGGAGAGGCTGCTCCCCTCCCTGCAGCCCCCTCCCTTCCCCTCCCAGGGTGGATTCCCCAGACTTCAGCCAGGCAATGGAATGTTGTGTGGATGGTTGCCTGAGCAACCAAGGCCTGCTTGGTGGCAGCCTTGGTGGGGAGTAGAGAACACGCCGCTGCACTACCCTCCATCAGAAAACCCCAGGGCCTCCTAGGCTTCCGCAAATTCCAGCCAGGTGGAAAGAAAGCCAGGGCAGTCCCGGGGAGAATGTCCTGGGAAGAATATTTCCGACTGGCCTTGCAAGAGAAGCAGCCTAAGTGAGTGGCACGGGGTGGCAGGGAGGGCTGAAAGGAGGGCAGGAGAGGGTGGGATGGCCTATCCTTTCCTCCTGCCCCCCGGGGTCCTGGCTTCCTCTGGCTGTTCATGGTGGGAGATTATTGCCCCTACTTCACAGGTGGAAAAAACCAAGGCTCAGAAAGAACCAGCAACTTCCCCAGGGTCTCAGGGCTACTTAGAGCAGAGCTGGGTCAGTAGCCCAGGTCTCTAATCTGCCCTTGATCCAAGCCCCAGCTGAGAGTAAGTCATTGGAACCCAGGTGGGAAGGAATTATTCTGTGAACTCCTGCTGACCCCCATGGCTGCAAACCGCATTTTTAAAGGAAGCGTGGAGGAAGCTTGCCCCCTGCCTGCTTTGTGTTCAGTGGTTCCGTCTTAGAACCTGTAAAACGGGAGGGTTTCCTCTGGACCAGAGCTGGGAAAGCCTTGCCGAATGGAATATTAGTGTGTCCCTTCTGCTCCCTACACGGCCGACCCTGTGCGGCTGTGACCAGCCTCTCCTCTCCCAAAGAGCCTGACTCCTAGCACCCAGCTGCCTCCGGGCCCCCACCCTGCGCAGGTCTAACAGGTGTCTCAGTCTCGACTTGGCTGTAGCAAGGAGCTGATCTCCCCTGCCCGCCACTGAGTCTCCTTCCACCAACAACATCCTTCGAGCTTCTAGGTTCACCTTGGACTCCTTTCTCATCCCCTCATCATTCCCCATCACCTCGACTCTCAAACTGTATCCAGAACCGACCCCTCTTCACCTCTCCACTACAGACACCCTGGTCAGACACATCATCTCTGTTATCCTTGGGGCCTTGCAATAGCTGTTCCCTTGGCCTAGAACCTGTTGCCTGCAGATATCCACACGGCTCGCTCCCTCTTCCCCTTCCGATCTCTGCTCAAATGTCACTTCCTGGAGAGACTTTTCAATGCCTGCATTGAAAGATTTTTCACCTTAGTACCTACCATGTCCTACCATTGTTTATTATTATTTGTCAGCTTTATTTCCTGCGGCCCCCAGCGGATGCCAGCTCCTGTGAGGCAAGGGGTTTTGTCTGTCTTGTTCCCAGCTGCA